>PVHY01001668.1:29747-149476 GCA_004024945.1 Uropsilus gracilis
GGGGGGGGAGCGGGTAAGGCAATCCTATGCTTTTCATAGGACAAATACAATCAGATAGCTTTTCTATTGTCACATTTTGAAAGAACCCAATTTGCTTATAAAATCTCTCTAAATAATCCTAGAGACAGACAATAATCCTAGTGACTTTTTTTGATCCAGAGCAAAAGAGTAAGAAGAGAAAATCAGAATGCTCTGCTAGAACACCACCAACTACTCCAAAAGAAAGGCTCAACAACTTTTTTTTTTTTCTTACTACAGACTATGGAAGGTCCTCCCCCAAAGGTTAAGGTAATTTGTTCCTCTCCTTTATAAGACATTTATTCCTGGGCCTCAAATTCACAGACAAAGAATTACATAAGAATGCCATTAAAAACTGATGAGTAGAACAATGCTATCAGAACTAATCCTCAGTTGAGTTTGTTAACTAGGGATTCTTCTAAAAGACTAAGAGTAAGGACCCAAAGTCTAGGAGATGCTACAAGAAAATATTTTCTAAGAAACTCATGGGCTTCTAAATTGTGGTCTCTTGGAAAATGGAAAAAAGCATTACCAAGTATTATTGCAATGATTATTCATTACTATTTATACATGTTTCAACAAGAAAGTCTTCCTCCCCCTACAAATGAAGTCACAAATCACATCATCTAATACCCTTTAGAATGCTAAATCAAGGGAAAAGCCCCTTTCTCCCAGTTAATTATTTCCTATTTATTAAACATTCTTGCTTAATGAGTGCTCCGTGGTCTTTCTTCATCCATCTGGTCTTCTATGTATTTTTCCTACTCTTTTTCATTGTTAAGAAACAGCAGGCGCCTTTAGGAATAATGGCAATTTGCAAAGAACAAGAGGCAATTGAAGAAAATGTCACTGTAAATTGAGATAGTTTTTCTATCACTGAAATAAACAATTACCCAATCATCCTTAGTGGCAGCACTGTTAATATGAATCTAGATCACCAAATCTACAAGAAAGCAGATGTTCTCATCTGAAACAACTACTTAACATGAAACTTTCAGTGAATACATAGTAATTAGACCTCCTCCAAAGTTCAGTCCTTTTCACCAGAATAAAAAAACCCTTTTCCCTTTCAGAGAGCTACAGGGGTGGGAAGACAGGGAAGTGAAGGTAGCGTCACAGCAACTCATGGTGCCAACTGTGCTCCCAGCAGGGGGCGCAGTCGCCCAGCAGGTCGATTGCTGCCAGCAGCTCCTACCACCTCTGTTTGGAAGAGGCAGGTAGTCAGTCTTCCCAGGTTAAGGACTTTTGCCCCCTTCTTTTGGAAGGGCCTGTGCATCTTCCCTACCCCAAAACTGCCTTAGAAAGCAATCTAAGATGCCTAAAGTTCTAGGACAAAGTTCATGAGTCATCCCAGGAAAACATTTCATTTTTATTAAGAGAATAGAAGAATGAGCAAACCATTTGGTTTAAATTTTGAAGACTATTTACAACATGGCAGTCTCTATTCATACCATACATCCTACAATCCCAGGTCACATGTACAGTACATTTTACTCAAGGTGTTGAGTATTTATTAGTAAGGTAGCAAAGGATAATTCACTGCTGTGCATATGATTAATAATGAGAGCATTAGGCAAGGAGGCAGAGGTCGGGGAGGTGTGGCAAGGGTTGGTGGTCTAAGTTTTAAAGGAAATGCAGGCAAACTGAAGGGAGGTGAATGTTGCTGTGAGGTCATACCCCCCTTGAATTATAAAAGACTTACTTTCATTGCTCCCAATGTTTGGTTAATAACATCTCATGTTCAAACTTACCAAAGTCACACAGTTTAAGACTTTCCTAAATATTGTAACTGTAATGTACAAGGTCGCCTCTGGACCCCAAACACTGTAACTTGCTCCCCTGCAGAAGAGTTAGTGCCACTGCCACACCATCTACCTATGGACTGAATTCTACTAGTGCCTAGTAGCACTAGTGGGTCAGAAGGGGGAAAAGAGGATTTTTTTAAAAGAGGGCACAAAAGAAAGTTACAGAAGTCTCTTTCTAAGTTCTGTTTAAAAGCTTCCCTCATCCCCAATCTCAATCAAATGGGAGAGTTCTCTCCACTAGAGTATGAAAACAAATCAGGGATTTTCTTTTGTTACTGAGGACGCACTATTGTCTTTTTCACTAGAGTTGGATCTTTGAAAGAAAATGTATTTTGAAAATAGCGATGTAGCAAATCTCACTGAATGCAGGTCAGGGAAGGACTTGGTACAGCAGGCAATTCACATAAATGTATCCTGAATTGTGCAGCCAGGTAAAAATGTTCGAAATGAAGATGAAGAGAAAACAGAAGTAAATGATTTCTTCTCTCTCCTTCTTGGTGCCCACTGTTTAATACATGGTGACACCTCTCCAAATCCCAATTGAGGACTCAAAACACAGAGCAAAGACAAAGTGGCCCTAGGAGAGAAGTAATGCCTGCAGCCCTTTGCATTTCTCTTCAAATAAATAGATTTCACAGGAATGTGCTTTCAGACTTCTTCAAGAAAACATTAAGCATATAATTTAGATGTGTATTAACAATAAAATAGGTGGAACAAAGAAGAAAGTGTCTTTAGTCACAAAAATGGGACTGGAAGTTGGAGCACCTACCCTGAATCTCGCAAAAAAAAAAAGAGTGAGCTTTATTTAACCAAAAGCCTTGGGTATGGAACAGGCCAAAAGTAGGACACATTAAATAACTTCTAGAAATCTCTGATTTTTCTGATAAAATGTAAGATGGTCCTCTACACATTTAAAAATATGTAGTATATAGTGATACTCAGTGTGCCTAAGTAATATTATATGCAGTCATTACTACAATATGCCACTACCTTGACAAAGAAGAAAACCAGGACATGTGGACTGAGGGGAAGGGAAGATGGAAGGGAGAGTGGAAAGGAAAAAAGACAAGTGAATACCCTAAAGCCAAAGTATTTCTAAAGGCAAATGGGAGGATTAGTATTTCATCTCAAAGACATCAAATAAAAAATTGTGATTGACCCTTAAAAAGTCAATATAATTCAGGTTTATTCTTTAAGAAACTCATGGAAGAATGTGAATGAGGGCATATAATAATAAATTACCCTCCCTTCACACACACACCTCTAGGGAATTCAATTGCTCTAGAAATGTATGTGTGAGATAGACATATGTGAAGTATATAGACACTACGCAGTCACTTACCTCTGTGTCTCTGAATCTGTCTTCATAATCCAACCTATCCTTCTCTACAGCCGTCAGTTTTAACTTCAAGTTAGATATTTCAGCCATGAGATCCAATTTCTGCGTTTCTAAGGATGTCCTACTCAGCAGCTCCTATTAGAATTTAGGAGAGATTCAAAAACTGTTTTATTGTGCAGGTGTCTCATTTATAATGGTGAGGACCACATTTATAGAGAAGACCACATGGATGCAGATTCATCAAACATGTGCTTTCACAAATCTCTCCTGAACTGAATGAGACACATCTGCTGATGGGAAAGGCGTGTGTCAAGCAGATACATACGCACATAAACTTTATGTGTTCTTAATCCTGATGATAACATTGACAATACTGGTGCTGAGACTGTTTGCCATGTATCAGGCACTCTCCCAACATATATTAAGTGACCCTCAAAACAACCTCATGAGATAGAAATGCACAAGGCTAAGGTCATGAATTAGCTTTATGTACCATATCAGGAAGCTGAGGAATAGAAAGGTTAAGAATTTGCCAAAAGTCACACAGCAAGGAAACAGCAGAGAAGGGATTCAAACATACATAGTCACACACCAGTGTCTGCTCCATCCCTTGTAGGGTAGGGTCTTGAGTGCCTCTGTGTGTGCATGCATGTGTGGGTACACTGTGAGGATTTCACCTTTCAAAGCCATTAATGGCGTTTATCCTTTTTCTTATGATGAAATGTATGTTCAGGGTTGGGAATAAGGAAATTACATCAAAGTACAATGAAGAAACTTAAAATTACCTACAATCCTCTTAGCATTTTATTCCAAATTCAAACTATACCAACTCTCCACCATAAATACATGCGCTAAGATCCTGCTCCTCTAAGTTGTGGGAGAACAAGTCAATGTGAGCAAGTCATAGAATCCACACGTCTCTCTGCACACAGTACCACTCACCACCAGCTCCTACCCACCTGCTGCAACATTTCTTCTGTGGCATTCAGCTTCTCTCGATGTTCTTCCAGACAAAACTCCAAATCCCGGATCTTCTCTCCCTGAGCCTCCACCTGGTCTGTTAACACACTTACCTATATTTGGAAAAGGAGAAATCTGAAGCCCTCCCCTAATTTCATTTCTATAAATACAATAAAAACTGGAATGAGATGACCACTCATTGGAAGGCTAGAGAAAACATCAGTCAGAATGGTTTGGACAGCTGTCCTTCACACTCCCACTTCTGACCTGAGGATTCCTGTTCGATCTTGGAGAAAGTGAGTGCTGAGTGAAGGTGGGCCACACTTCACAAGAACACCCTTCCCTCCAAGTGCAAGAGACAGGGTGTGCACATGCAATCTTTTTTGGTGGTGTAAGAGGATAATACAGAAAATGAAGATAACATTTGAAGTACAAGCCAGGCAGTGACTCAAAGGTCCAAGAGGAGTCCTGGGCTGAGTCCCTTATCTTCAGGAATAATTATGAATCTCTGGGCTTTCCTTGACAATCACCAGCCTTTTAAATATACTAGTTCATCTAGCTGAAAACACCAACATAAAAATATGTCAAGCATTTAAAACACAATGAAGAAGTCAACTCAAATTCAGATCACAAGGGCTTTACCACGCTGTTCAGCATAGGATATTACCTTAAATATTTGCTTTTAATTGAAGAAACATTGGTTTACAATAATATGTAAGTTTCGGGCATAAAACCTTAAGACCACTACCTGTACATACTCTATTAATTCACCAAAAAGCCTATGTTATATCCTTCTCCATATTTAATAAAAAAAACAACTATAATACCCAGATTCTGAAATATGATCAAATTTATAAATACAAAAAGTATAAAAATCTAAAAAAATTTCTCTATGCACTAAAAAATCAGCTCCAATGACAGTAGACCAGAAAATCAGACCAAGTGACATCGTGCCTTCTACATTCTGGGCCTTGAAGAGCTGAGGGCAAAGAGCTGATCACTCTATACCAGGACCAATACTGTCATTTGCCACAGTCCTCACCATTCCCTACTGTCTACGGATGGCCTGCTGCACTTAATTCTACTAGCAGTCTGGCTCCTGAAAGCATCCAGATCTGTTATTCCCGTTCAAAATGGCCTTTATTAAGTGTGTCATGAGATAAGATGAAATTTAAAAATCACTTGCCTGAAGAACAAGGGATTCTTTATCATTCTCTAAACGGGCGAGCCTCTCTTGATACACATCTCCATTCCCAGATAGGTGTCCATTTGTCTAAAAAAAGAAATAACAAGGGTAAGGCTGACCCTCTCTAAAACTGATGGGCATACTGTGGGTAAACAAAAAATGTATATGTTTTTAAGCCAAGAAAACTAAACTGAATGCAACACAGCAGATACTCACATTAAGAGAAAATGGGAGAATGCAACTTGGCTCACTGACCTCAAAATAACTAAGAAAGGCAACCAGGCAGGTTTTCAGCAACACAGTAATGACTTCTCACTAATCAACAAATATGATCCCAAAGGAAGAGAGGCAGTGGTGAGTGCAAATTTACTGGGGAACCTGCCTTCAAACAGGAATCAGTGGGGGTACCAGCTCCACAGGCATCTCCTCTCACTGGCAGAATGATATTACCTTGCAGAGTAAACACAAAGTACAACAATGAGGCATCCTGTACTAACAAAAATATCTCCTGTCAAGGCTTTGGAGCTGCCCCAGCATTTAAAGGGGACTCTCACCCTCGGCACCTGGACACAAGTAGGTAATGCTGTCAGTGGATGTGAGAACTCACAGAAAGGAACCTGGATGAGTCACATCACATGGACACACTTCAGTCAGAGGGTGTAGCATTAAGATGTTTAGAGCAAACATGTTTTAATCCAAAAGCACATTTAATTCTTTCACAAGATATTAACTGGCTTATTTAGAAACACAATTAATTCATAAATCATTTTGGTGAAAACCGAGTGTCTTTCCAAATACTTTTAAAATGGCATCTTGTTGATCACCTATGACTATGCTGTTACATTCTTTAGCTTTTCTGAGTTCAACACCTATCAAAATCGTGTTCAGGGACCCATCACCCATGTGCCAGTAGGCCCCACTGGCCAGTCACCAAGTATAAAGCCATTCCCAATGAAATAACTGCTGCTCACCACTGCTGGGTACTGCAAGTCACACTTCCCCAGGCCTCTGAAGTGTCTGTGTTGTCCTCCCTAGCTAGATCTACTGCATCCTGGCACATCCATTATGCCAAGGTCCTCTCTCTCACAGGACTATTACTTTAATTTTATTTTATTATTTGTTTGTTTGTTTGTTTGTTTGTTTTGAGACTAGGTCTCGCTATTTTTGCCCATGGAACCGCAGGCTCACATTGCCCGGGGTACCACAGACTCAAGCAATCCCCAGCCTCAGTTTCCCAGGTAGCTGGGATTACAGGCCTGCACGCCACTGTGCCCAGCTATTTTTTGGGACTAGGTCTCACTGTGTTGCTCTGAGCAGGACTTGGACTGTGCGCCCTAGTCCCAGCCGCTTCATAGGCTGAAGCTTACAGGAATGAGCCACCATGCCCAGCAGGACTATTACTTTTAAACTTCAGCAGGTCCTTCACATTATGGCACACTAACAGCATTTCAAAACCAGTCAAGAGGCAGTGGGACCTCTCAGCAGTAAAATCAGAGCAGCCTGTGACCCTGTCATTTCTCCCCCTGTTCTAACTAGCTACTCTGAATTCTAAATTATGGAATAAACAGCAAAAGTTCTGCAGCAGGGGATCCATGCCCCGCAGAAGGTAACCTACCATGTGACTCTGAAGCCATCCAACCAGGGTTTCTGCTGTGGAATCCGGAATCTGGCACCTCAGGCCTTCCTTCTCATCCGTCTCCATCATCTCCAGCAGCCCACGCAGGTCCTCCACCAAGTGCAGGGCTCGCAAGCTGCCCATGAATGGGGAGGTAGGAGACTGGCAATCAAAGATCCCATTGGAATATTCCAGGGCCTTAGAACCTACACACACATAATCACAGAGAGCACAGCAGGGTTTCCATCAAATCACAGACCAGAGCAGTAAGCAGTCAGTCCAGTCACTGAGAAACAGTCAAAACAAGGAAGAGAAGAGCCGAAGCAATCAGGTGCACCTCTCCTAGGCACAGTGCAATGTGAGGGTAAACACCAATGGTCAGCAATGTAGGTGGAGGCCAAGTACGCAGAGCAGTACAGGGCCTGGTGGCTGTGGTGGAGGCTGGGCTGACCTGGCAGAAATGAACAAGGCAGCAGCCAAGGCTGGGCTAAGCCATAAACTGAAAAGCATCCCTAACTTTTAGGGACCACCCCATCCTCAATTCCTGTGACGAACCCACATGAAGATGGAGGTGGCCTGGAATAACCTCAAAGGTAAGTGGGTAGCACACAGCAGTCTAACCAGGACTCATCTCTGAAGAAGATCAGTGAATCAAGATCAAGTGTGTGCGTGCATGAATGAGTGTGTATGTGCACGTGCGCACTGTAAATATCTCCCCAGTTTTGTGGGCAGCTTAGCATTCAGTGCTCTTGCTAACATCAAGTCTGAAACATCTGCAGGCAGAATCTTCGCCTATGCTGACCAATCACAGATGCCTCTTCACCTCTTGGATGATTGTTTTCCATTCTGTCAAGTAGACACATAAGACTGTAGATCAGTAAGGGTGAAGAGAAGATTGTGACCTCCCAAGTCTGAAACCTGTGACCCAGGGAGTCAGTGCTCCAGTCAGTGCTTTGACCTCATCCACTCTGGTGAAGGCAAGAAGAATTCACTTTCAACTAATCCACTCCCCCCTCCAACTTAACACTGGACAATCTGGACACAAATCTGCCACTCTAGAGTAACAGTAACCACTAACATGCTAGGCTTGAAGCTGAAAGTTTCTACTAAACCTGAGTCAATCCCTAAGGACTCCTGTAAGGCTGGAATGAGAGAAATATAACTGAGCCAATCTGTCAGGATGAGGGAGGCACCAAGAGCACTGGAGACAGGACAAGCTCTGCCTTGCCCAGCAGTTCAAATAGCAGGGCTACTGAGAGTATCACCACCACTCACGCCCCCACAAGAACCCTGATCAAAGTCTCCGCCACAAGATAAGGTAGGGATGGAGAAGAGATATATGTTTAGAAAAATTTTCCAAGTGTTATCAGTCAATTCTCCTCCTCTCCATATCAGCTGAAGAACTAGTGACATTACTTCAAAAACAAACCCAAGTCCTACCCAAAGAGCTCTGACTCCGTCTGACGAGGGGCCTGGGTGAGCTTGATTTTCTTTAATAAGTACAGATTTGGTCCTGAAGTCCTCTTGGGGTTAAGGAACAAAAGCATTAATTCAGTGGAATAGATAAATTGCAAATCTTTCAAAGATTGTTCCAAAAATATCACTTCTTTGACTAGAGTTTCACAGAGCATGTGAAGTTCCCACCTCTGTCAAAAACCTGGTGCTAATTCTAGTTACCTTGCCTGAAACTGAGAAAGGGTCTAAGCTCTCTTCCACAAAACAACCCTGTACCTCCTCTTTGAGAGAAAGCATCCAGTCTTGAGCAAGATTACACTCTCTCAGGTTCCACCTGACCAGCTCCTTCCCAAATGCGGGTGCTAAACTCCCAACCTTCACATTCCCCTCAAGATAAGCTTCACTTGTTCATAATCCTTTAAAAAATTATACTCCAAGAGTTAAACACAGTTCTGCAGTCTAATCTACAGACTCAAGTGTAAGTAAATCAGGAGGCTTGTCATGACCTGTCACTGCTCTCCAGAGAAGAAATTCCAAAGAGGAAAACACCTTTGGTTTTCTCTAAACACAAAGGCAGGGGACCAGAGCATGGTTGTAGATGGGGCAAGGGTGAGGCAGATGTATTCTATTCCCTCCCTTTCCCCATCCTGGGAGTCCAGACCTCCAGCAGCCTCCACCTGGGGAGGTTGCAAGAAGGGAGAGAGTTCACTGTGAGCAGCACCCTGAGAAGAGAGGTGCCGGTGGGTTACAGCTGTGTTCAGTCTCCCAAACAGGGACTCGCTGAGGATTCTGACCAGGGAATCACATCTTCAGGCCTATGTTTCAAAAGGATATTCCATAGATTCACAGAAGGATGGGCTGCAGCAGTAGAACAAGACTTGGTGACAGCACATGAGGGGGTTACCCCGACAAAGCAAGACATGTGCATCACCAACAGGTCAGACATCGGAAAGGATGAAAGGGAAGAGTAGGACAGATAAAGAGCATGGTGAACAGAGGTGCAGGACAGGAGGGAAAAGGATCTTTTTAGGCAGTGGTGTGAGTGGAAGGCTATGTAATTAGTCAAGATAAAGGTGATGAGAGGCTTCAGAGGATGGGGGATGAGATCAGTGCTTGAAATGCACACACTGATGTGGCAATAGGATGTTTCAGGGGACATCTGCAGTTGGCAGCTGGAGACATGGACCTGAAATACATAGGCTGTGAGTTCTGGTGGAGAAGCTCAAGTGAAATGCCAGGGGAGAGACCAGAATGCTCAGGATATGGGGCAGAGGAGGACTGAGGTCTGCACGTTACCTGTACCAGCATCTCCTGAGACGCAAGTCCCTCATCCTAGAACAGAAGTTTAGGAAATGCACTTGTGGGCATTTTACAATGAAAAGTTGAGACTCTGGTAGAAAATGGAGAAGACAAGATAGACAAAACCATGGAAAAACTAAAAATCGCCAGAAAGTAGAAAGGCAGTGAAAGCCCAGAGGTCACAGGTTACCTGCTATGATGCCATCCATCTGCTCCAGCGCCGCGGCCAGCATGTCACTTGCGTCACTCATCATTTTGTTATTTGTCAAGGGCAAATTCCAACCTCGGTCTGAAAAAAATCACAGTGTTATCATTATATCCTTTAAATGACACACGCTTCCTGGCAGGGCTGGGTCACTCAGCTTCAGATGATAACTACACCTGGCCATCAGTCATGCAGAAAGTCTGCAGTGGTGGAGTAGGAAGCAAACACCGCCTGTGTCCCACAATACCCCCGGGTCTTCCTAACCTGTTGACCAATTAAGTAGGAGTGTGTTCTTGGGCTCACAGCATTCTAAACCCAGACTCCAAGCTGTTCCCTGAGGAATTCTAGATCTCTGTGAAGGGCATTAGGGCTGGTTGTGCCCCTGGTCAAGGGAAAATAGTCAAGATGGTTTTGTCCCTGCACCAGCCCCATTCAATCTCTGCTTTAATTCTGCCTTTTTTCCATTCCTGTATGTGGGCCCACCTGAGACAAGGATTCATGAGCATATGAACAAAATACCCATCCCACCCCACACACATCGGTACTTTGTATTGATATCAACAGCGACCCCACATGCTGAGAGCACATATATTTACCCTAGTTATTCACAAGCCTTGATTATGATGACAACTCTGTAAAATGAATACATTCTTCTCCATTTTCTAAACAAAAACAAAGATCTTTGTTGATTTTTGCATGGAAACATGACCACTAAATACAGCAAGGGATGTTTTTTACCTAGTCTGTCTGGTTTCCACTATAATACTAAATTTCCGTTGTCTTGTCAAAGGGTAGATAGATGCTATAATTGTGTTCCCCATCTACTCACCTGGCTACTTGTTTTAAAATAGACCAAAATTATCCTTGGAAAAGAATAGGAAACATTCTAGGAAATAGGAAGCTTATGTGATCTTCAAATGAATTAATTACCGTTCTTCAGGTACTGGACTAGACACACATATAAACTCTCCTAGTGAAGCTAAGCAAGGCTCCCATTCTATAGACACGGCAGTATAAGACCCCAGGAGACAAAGGTGCTGGCACCTGTCACTATGGGAGCTGTGTGGAGGACCCTAAAACTACTGAAAATGGAACTACCATTCAATCCAGCAATTCTACTTAGAGGAATCTACCCAAATGATATAAAAACACTAATTCAGATGGAAACCTGCACTCCCATGTTTATTGCAGCACTATGTACAATAGCCAGGATATGGAAACAATCCAAAATGATGCCCAAAACGGATGGATCATAAAGTTATGGTACATTTCTACAATAGAATATTATTCAGAAATTATAAAAGACAAACTCATGTCAGTTGCAATAACATGGTTGGAGCTAGAAAGGCTCATGCTCGCAGAAATGAGCCAGAAAGAAAAAGATAAATACCAGATGCTCTCACTTATATTTGGGGTATAGGGAAAGCAAACAAAAGGACAAGAAAAACATAAAACTAACAAACTGACAACAGAACAGCCAGGGAGAGGTAGGGGAGGGAATGGAAAATCAGGGGAGGAAAAAGCACAAGGCATCAGGATGATGGTTCAAAGGCGACATGGTGGCGGGAGAACGTTGGAGTATACACAGTGGTGTGAAATATAATCAATTAAAAATTAAATTAAAAAAATAAAAGTGCTGACACCACCCAGCACACAGAAGCTACTGAAGAAAGCACTGCCCTTGCTTCCAAGCCACCACACCTGCCCTCCTCTTTATGTTATAAATACATTCAGTCTGACTATGACTTTACAGTTTTTATAGATTTCACCTATGATTTCCCAGAACTTTATGTTCTCCCAAAAGTGTAAAATTTCACTACCATTTTATGTGCAAAATTCACCATACAAAAATAACCAAGGCCCATACACACTTAGAAATAAGGGGGTTAACAGGTTAGGTTAGGGACCAAAACAGATGCTGACAGGTACTTGCACTTTTAGCAGCACATGATCCAAACAGGGGCTCAATTTTACTGCAAAATAAATAAAATAAAATAACACTTTCAGCTGGAAAATTCAAGGCATGATAAACAAGAATGTAAAGGATTATGCAGTAATATTGAATTTCACATGACTTGAGTGATTTGCTTTCCCTTTCATTTTATAAGTAGCACTTCAAAGAACTCTAGATGTTACAAAGCTGACTCTATATACAAATGAAACAGAGATACCTGTCAACTTGCTGTAAACCTGATGCAGGCTAAAGAGACCAAGGTATTCCCACGGCAGAAAAGCTCTCACCACCTCCCCAACTCAGAAACACAAAGGTTGGGGTTGTGCACAAGCACATTTTAAGAGCCCTGAGCCCATCTCAAAGTATGGTAGACACCTCCCTTCTGCTCAGTGATGCATTTTCAAGGCATGATGCTAAGATCTGAGAACCCAGGCATGCTTTCCTGAGAAGTAAAGGACCAGGTATCTTTAAAATGTCCAGTGCGTTAGAGACTAATCCTCTCTTTAATAAAAAAAAAAATATATGATGAGAATGAAACTGACATAAAAGCTTACAAATGCTTGCTCTCCATCTCTATACCTATCACACAGCAGTCCACATGCAACCCTGCAGAACAGGAGATACCAGTGGAGCTGGGAGGGGTTTTCCAGCTAAATTAGGTGATGGGGGGCAAATATCTTTTTAAGTAGTTAAAAAACAAAACTAAATACAGTTTTCTGGTTTGTTAGTATTCCAAAAATAAAATTTCTAAAAATTGAAGGAAAAATGAGAGGGCTGAGAACATGAATAAACGTAACAAAAAAGCACTTTCAATATGCATACATATTGATGGACGGATATGAAGAAATGCATGATGTAATTAATACTCAAGGAATTCAAGACAATAAAATGGTATTGTTAAACCCAATCAATTGGCAAAAAAGTAAAATGACACTACCAAGTACTACAGATACGTGTTGGGAGAATCTCTTATGAAAGGTGAAAAGAACTAAAATTCTACATTCACATTCACTTTCAATCTAGCAGTATTTAGCCAAGTATAGAACCATGAGCAACACACAAAAATATTCATAGGATTCTTAGCCAGGACAGAAATGTGGGAACAGGTGCACCCTAGCAATCGGACACTGCAAGGAGGGCACCAGACCCTGTATCCTGCGCCCCAGGTGAAGAGAGAACCAGCAACTGCAAGCCTCAAGCTATCTTCCTACACTAGGTCATCTCAGCCGAACACTCCAACAATCAGACACTGCAGGAAGGGCAGAGGGAGTGTACCCCATGAGGAGAAAAGGAAGCCAATGCATCCAAAGCTTCAGCACCTCAGCCAGGATCAAAGATCCCAGGTAAATCTCAGGAGATGGGTCTTTGTCTCCATAGCCTAAGGTAGAGAAACACAGGAGTTAAAGAAGAGAGCTCCACCAGCCCATTGCCTCCTGAGATTGCAAGAAAGCACCATCCTCTGCAACAGCCAACTGGGAAGCACAAATTCAACCAAGCAGCTCAAGCACAAGAGAGAAGCATCCATGACCTGGTACAAGCCTTTCAACAACCATGCTAGCCAATACAAGTGGTCCAATGCACAGAGTAAGTCAGAAAACAAACCATAGGAAGGAGGAAAAATGCAAATACTCAGGTAAGACCTCCAGGAAATAATAAAACACCAAAGGAAAGACAAGCTCCAGAACCCATTAATGATGACACAGAAGAAATGCCCTATCTGTGAGAGAAATATAGTAACAACCACAGGTCTATCCACAGGGGAGGAGCTGCATGAACTGGCAAATTCACATGATGGAATTACTTATTGAGGTCATAGCCAGTTGAAGTGTTGTAAGTGTGGTATGGACAACTCCACACAATATAATAGCAAATCGAGTCTGGGAAATCCAACAAGGTAAAGTTAAAACAGACATATTAGAAACACACATATTGGGTTCAATGTAACTCTACAAAAAGAAGAAAGGAATGATAGGTGTGCATCAGGACTGTGGGCTACTCAAGCCAGAACATAGGAGTACAGAACAGGAAGAGGGGTCACATGCAGTTAAATGAAGGTTACTGTCAAATTTCTGAGTTAGGAGCAGCCACAATTTTGCTTATTACATTATTAAAAATGACAAAATGAAAATTCCACTTCTGATAATGGTGGAAAAGATTTCACTGGACAAACTGTCCCATAGGTAGCTATACAAAACAATGGTTACTATATAAAATCAATTTTGGAGAAACAGCAGAGTGACCAAAATGAGAGAGAAGCCTGTTCTTAGGGACAGGGAACTGTACTGAGATTCCTACATCTACCTTTTCACTTATGGGCCCATCCCAGTTAGCAGGGTGCACAGTAAGAAAATTGCTACCTTACTGGCTCAGAGGAGAGAAGAGGGTAAAGTCCTGACATTGTACACAAAGGTGTTCTACATAGTAGACTGATTAGGTGAATATCATGTATACTGTTAAAATTACATAACTGTGTAAATAAAAAGTCAATTGAGCTGTTGAAATGGAATATAATAAAACTCTCGATGCAAAAGCAGGCAATGATGGCAGAAAAATGAGCACTAGGAGAAACAGAAATCTAAAAGCAAGAGGGCAGACTTAAATGCAACTATATAACTAATTACATTAAATGTAAATAGAATGCTAATAAGGGCCAGATACTGTGAGACTGATTTTAATTAAAAAGAGACTTTCTACATATATACTTTATATATACTGCTAAAGAGGCACATTTTAAAAAAAGAAATAAAAAGGGATGAAAAGTTAAAAACAGACATATTAGAAACACACACATTGGAGACACTGTACATAGTAAGCCTAGGAAAGCAGGAGCTACTGTATCTATAGAAGAAAAGAATCTTCAAACCAACAAGGATTACTAGAAAGAAAAGAGGGCACCTTACATTAAGTGTCAACTCAATCACAAATGCTTTTGCAACTAAAGATTGGGCTTTCCATACACACAAGGAAAAACTTGGCACATCTAAGGGAGAATCACACGAATTCACTCCCTGGATAGTTAATGCAATTGTTGAGGAGGTTGGATTTACATGTACTCTCAACCTTTCTCTTTGTCCCATGTGTCTGTTGTTTCTCCTTTTCAATCTTCATTCAGAATGGGAGACAAAACAGAAGAAAAGAACCCAGCAATTATCAGGAAGATTTGAGCAGCGCTACCAACCATCTCAACCTAATTCATTTTATGGAACTTTGCAATCACTAGAAATATTCACTAGGATAGGCCAAGTCTGTAGGCCACAAAAGCAGTCTCCATAAATTCCAAAAGGGCTTTAAGGGACAACACGGAATAAGCACAGTAACCTGGATGGTAAAGTACTGATGCTAAGAACAGACTTCCCAAATTCATTAAAATTCTAACTCACCCCAAGCTTGAGGTGGTTTTTTTTAATAAATTTTATCTTTTTATTGATTGCACATGCACGCGCACACACACACACACACACACATATTAGATCATCGTTTATCCCGAGAGGGAACCTCTTTGATACTATCTATGTTCATAAAGCTCCTTCAATTTCAAGACAGAATCAAAGTATTTTTTTTAATACAAAGGCTAATAAGGGTCTTCAGAAAATCCCAAACGCTAAAAAGATTCTCTTGTATCCACTAAATGCAATGGGATATCATTCCCATACAATGCTAATACTCCACAATTAAAAAGAAAAGCAACATTATGCTAAGCAAAAGCATCCAGACACAAATGACTGTGGACTTGGGTGACTCCCTTTATATGAATACCCAGTACAGACACTCACTGGTGATAAAGTACAGTAACACCTGCAGGACATGACATTGGCGTGGGAAGCGGGGGGAAGTACTTCCTGCTAACTATCTTGACTGAGCTGCTGGTGTTGAAATTCACCAAACCAAGTGGCTGTATAAGAACACCAGGGGTCATGGGTACTAAATAAACCCAATACGTGCACCTGAGATCCAAGAAGGAAAGACTCAGAATGTCCACTTTGTTTTCATTTCTCTGCTTACCTGAAAACCTAACTACTATAATGTGGTTTCTGGATGGACAAAATCACATTTAACACCATGCAATAATAACAGAAAATTCATGTGTGGGTTCTAAACAGCTAACATACACTGACTCTATGAGTGACTTGAAGGAAAAGGAAAAGGAAACCACCACCACAGCCCAGGGGTGGCCCTCAGGTTCCTGTCAGATCTTTGTTGGACCAGTTCTTGTTGGCAGAAGTCTTCAGTCTAGTGCTTTCCTGTTCAGTTTTATGAGACCTCATAAAACTTAAAAGCTTAGAAAAGTCTTAGAAGAGCAATCTCCAGAGCAATCTCATCTACAGTGTCAAGGGACAGAAAACAACCCAGGAGGGACACACACACAAATATATTTCAAACTCAGTCAAGACCCTCTGAGAGCATATCTCAATGAGATCTAGTACCAGGGAAAGTGTCACCAAAGGGCAAAGTGGCAAAAGGGTTGGCAGAAACCCTCACATCTGCAGCTCTGTTGACTGACGTCATGGGTCAGCCTAGCTCCCCTGTGTCTCTGAGGAAGAGAGGAAGGCTGCAAGGAAATTAGAAAGCTTGTCACTCCACTTTGATGAGAATGGCATTTGTCTCGGCTTTCCCAGCTTTCCTTAGATAAAAGGTTCACCTCTGGAAGAGATCTTCCAATTTCGTACCCAGAGATAAATACAATCACTGAGATTGAGACACTTGGGAGTAGAAATCCCTTCAGTGAAAGAATGTTTAAACACATTCAACCAGGCAGGTGGGGCACTAGGCAGTGATGTGATCATTATGAAAATGATATGTTGTCTTATGAAACACCCACAGATTTCCCACCAATCCCCTCCCTCTCCAGGGTGTTCCCTAGTCACTAATCAATCACACGGTGACATCCAAGATAGGCAGCACTGGACAGCAGTGAACTCTACCACGGACATGGCTGAGTCTCACCAGAGCCCCTACACAGTCTGAAACTCGCATGATGTTGTATCATGTGCTGCAGTTAAAAAATAAATAAAGTGCCTTAAAAATGGAAAGAATGCATTTATGCCACTGGTGGGAATGCAAACTGGTCCAGCCACTATGGAAAGCTGTGTGGAGGAGACTCAAACTACTAAAAATGGAACAGCCATTTGATCCAGCAATCCCACTTCTGGAGATTTAACCAAAGGATACAAAAACACTAATTCAAAAGGACACCTGTACTGGAATATTTACTGCAGCACTATTTACAATAGCCAGGATATGGAAACAACCCAAATGTCCCAAAACAGACAAATGGGTCAGAACGCTGTGGTATATGAATAGAATATTATTCATCAATCAAAAAAGACAAACATGTCATTCGCAGCAATGTGGGTGGAGCCAGAAGGAATCGTGTTGGCAGAAATAAGTCAGAAAGAAAAATAGAAATACTGGATGGTCTCATGTATATGAAGGATATAGGGAAAACAAATAGACAAGAAAATTTTAAAACTGTCAACAGAACTAAAGCACAGAGCAAGAGAAGGGGAGGAGAATAAAACCAGGAGGAGAGGCACAAGAGTTTAAGATGGTTCACAGTGATATGGTGGTAGGAGAACCTCGGGGTAGACAATAATGTAAAATATATAAATAAAATAAAATTTAAAAGTTACCATTAAACAAAATGGAGAAACCAAAAGGGAGTAGAGATTTCAAGGTGTGGTCCCACGAGCAGTAGCAGCAGTACCCCAAAAGAGAACGTAAATCTTCTCCCCACCCACCAACTCCAAGGGTGCAGGGGCATAAACCTCCTCGGGGACAGGTGCCACCTGATGAAGCTGCAACTGGTTCCCAAGATAAACAGGGCAGAGCCACATACTTGCCCTCCTGCTTCTCTCTGTGGGTCCAAAAACAACTCTGAGGAAACACTCAGGCTTCCACCCCAAAAACCTCACCCTTCAACTTCAACTATGAAATCTGTAGGATGCCAACAGTGAAGATTCTTAAGCCAGCCTCGTTTCTCAGTATCTGCCATTTGTCTGTCATCACATTTTCCTTCCACCCCCACTGAGCCAGTTCAAGTCCTTTTGCCTCCAAGTCACTTACAAATCCTACGTATTTAAATCAGAATCACTTGAAATGGGTAACATGATGAGAAGTGGGGGGCCAAGGGGTGAAAGAATGTGGAAAATAGACAAGTTTGGGTGTCTGGGTGGAGGGGTGAGAGCAAATGTTACAACATTTGTTAAACTGTCAAATAAGTACAATACTGAGGATATAACTGGAAATCTAAAAGATGCATTTACTATTGAGGAACTACTTTAATTTTTATTACAAGTTATCTTTTTAAGTCTTCTATTTTTCAGAGATGATTAGCAAAACATAGATGAGGTAATATCTGGAATTTGCTTTAAAATATTGAGGAAGTTAAGTATAAGAAACAGATGAAAGGAGTTTCACCATGGGCTGAGAATTGTTGAAGGTTGGCACTAAGTCCATGAGGTAACACTATGCTCTTCTGTCTGTATTTTTTTATATTTGAGAACTTCCATAATCAATAGTATACATTTTTTTCAGCCATGTCTTAGACTATTGGATTTTCTAGCAGCCTTGGCCACAGTACACAGTACACTGTTTTAAGTTTATTTTCCTATCATCATCTCCAGCATACCAAGGACTTAGCAAATATTTGCAAAACAAATGACAAAATACTTATTTTAACCACCTGCATCAACATACTCAGAAAATAGGACAACCATCCCTGACAGAGCTGTGAGAAAGAGCACAAAAGAGGGGATAGTCCCAGCTGTGTGTAAGTGAAACAGAGTCAGAGAAGAGGATGTGATAGAGCTGAAGATGTGATAGGGGAAACAGCACAACCAGGACAGAGATGGGATTTCTGACTCTTTGTGACTAATATTTATGAATGGCAAAGAGAGTTGATTAAAAAAAAAGTCCATATGCCAAGACAAAATCCTTTACTTCAATAAAAGGAGAGGAAGAGCAACTGAGGGAGTGTAGGAAGCCCAGCTACTGGGGGGCACAGGGCAGGGTCCCTGCACACACACATCCCATGAGGGGTATCATTAAACAGCCAGTGGAAAGAAAAGACAGGATCGAATTCAGAAGCAGAGCAACAAGACATGCTGAGTGGTGTGACAAAATTACCATGCCATTGTCCAGTTTGCTGAGAGACTTACACAGGATTCTCACACAGGACAAGGAAGTACTTAGCATACATCAAAGTCATCTAGAATTTGAGAACAGCTTTGTCATGCCAGGGAAATCACTTCATAACATGCTGGCCTGAAATATCTTGTGGATGACTCAGGCTGAGCAGGAATTAGGTCTCCTCCCACTTCTCCTGCCAGGTCTCAAATACTTCAAGTCACCAGCACAGATATGTCCTACCAAGAGGAAGTGCTCCAAGTAGCAAACCACATGACCTGGCTCCCAGCACCCAGAAAGAGATGTTCTAGACTGCAATCACCCTTGTCTTTAACCAAGAGGCAGAACTACTGAGCAGCAGCATAAATATAAGCAAGCTGGAGTGGAGAGACACAACCATATTATCTTGGTCCAGCCCAAAACAACCTCTACGGCTTCATGATACAAACACCTTTTCGTGTCTGTTTTTATTAGTAAATCACTGGGTTGTAAAGTATTTGTAGAAATTGTCCAGGATTTTTCCTCTAAGAGGACAAACAGACCTATTCTAACCTGGGTCGATGATCTGGCCACACCCTTCCATCTGCAGTCTGGAAGGGCCACCAGTTCCCAAATGCTCTCAGAGATAAGAGCCACGTTAACCATCTTCTCCATAGACACTGTGGGGATATATTTCTAGAAGGGTTTTAAATGTTTTGTTTGGAGAGAGACATGCAAAGCACAAGGTAAGGCTGGCAATACAAGCAACGGAGCTGCCATGCCAGGCCACGTGGTCCATCAGAGAATTTGAAGATTACCACGGCACCTTCTAGTCTACCACAGAACAGGACCACTTTCATTTGCTTCTCCATGATTTTTTTCCCACTAAAATTTTCTTGGAGCTTCAAAATGGCAGCATCCTACAGAGCCCCTTGCCTGAGTGAAGACCCATCCTCCCTCACGGGTCTCACATGCTTCCCTCAAGGTGCCCGATGCCATTTCCACCTCCTGCCCATCATGCTGTTTGCTCTCTCTCTCTGCCTCAGGATGCACCTGTCCCATATGCAGTGAGAGCATATCCACAAATGGCCCCAAGCCTCCCACTTGAATGTCATGGGATAGAGAGGGAGAAGCTAAGCAAGTCCTGCTGGTCCTTCTAGGTCTGGGCTT
Organism: Uropsilus gracilis; assembly: GCA_004024945.1. Lineage (NCBI taxonomy): Eukaryota > Metazoa > Chordata > Mammalia > Eulipotyphla > Talpidae > Uropsilus > Uropsilus gracilis. The sequence continues at coordinate 49,858 of PVHY01001668.1, forward strand.
CTGAGTGGAGTCCACCAGCAAGTGGTCCAGATTCCAGGTACCACTACTGGCCTAATTAAGCGGGGTGCTTCTGGGGCCACAGATCTGTGTTCTCCATAACTACTGAAAGTTGCCTGCAGCTGTGGCAATGGAAGGCCAGCTGGGGAACAGCACAAACATAACTTAGTGTATGCTTCCTGAGCACCGGGGAAGAGGGCAGCCCTGAACCAAGGAGAACAGAATGAGAAGAGTTACTCCTGTTCTGGACCCAGGGTCCACTTGTTAAATGTATTCTGCAGACTTTAATGTCTAACAACAACATCATTCATTCATTCATTCATTCATTCATTCATTCAATCAACATGAATTTGACCTTTTCTTTACTCCATGTCAATCAACTGCTATACTGTGCAACGACTTCCTGTCTACGTGCCCTCCCCAGCCTCCAGGGCTGGAAAGGCACTTCATGAAGTGAATGAATCTGACCTTTTCTTTACTCCATGTCTGGGGTTTAAGACCCATTTGGAAGATCAGGTCTGTCCTCAGCTTATTCATCTGTAACCTGCTAATGTTTACATTAGCTTCTACAAAATTTAAACACAAACTTTTGGGCATAAAAAGAAAATTAGCCGTCAAGTGGTCATGATGTTATTTATAACCAGGGACACATGGTCCCACAGCCAAGAGTATCCCTGGCTTTCATTACTGAAGTTCAGCCTGCATCACCACAACCAAAACCCAGTCTCATCTTCTCAAGTAGATACAGGACCCCCAACCCCAACCCATCCTCCAATGCCATAGACGCAACACAGCCAGACAAAATAGTTCCCAGAAAACTGAGTAAAAGAGGCCATGGAAGTTCAGAAACAAGAGACTATTAATTCCCCTTAAGAAGCGGCAGACAGTAGTGCAAGAAGTGCCTTCCTGGAGTCAGCGCAGCCCAATCAATCCATGTTGGCTTTATTTTGTCAGTCGCACACAAAGCCCTGCTTAAAAGTGGCACTGTCTAATTAAATTTTCACCAGTCCTTTCTGACGTAATGGAAAAAAGGAGACATTCATCTTAAGTTTACAAAAATTGCTAGTCTCGGGCAATTTTAATAGATACTCTAACTTTTACTTTAAAAGAAAGTTGCCAAATTCCACTCCAGAGTTTTCAAAGGATATATATTAGGTCTTCATGGAAGGAACCTGTACTGGCTCATTCTTATTAGTAGAAAAATGCTTTTGTTTGTCACCAAACTGAGATTTAAGCTACATACAGTAAAAAGGCACTTTCTTTTTTAACATACTGTTCAGTGAGTTGTGATAAATGTACAGGTATTATCACCTCCGTGAAAACAGTGCTGACCTGCTGCTACCAGCAGCTCCCAAGACCACAATGTGTTGCTAGCGGGAAATCAGATGAGCAGTGAGGACAGGACACACAGCAACCAGGGTTTGGTGAGGAACACTAACCGCGCTTAATAATTTCCTCATGGGGTCGGGCACAGTGGCTCATGCCTGTAAGCTTCAGCCTATGAAGTAGCCGGGGCTAGGGATCACGGTTTGAGTCCCGCCTGGGGTCCGTAACGAAGACCTAGTTCCAAAAAAATAGCTGGGCATGGTAGCGCGCACCTGTAATCCCAGCTACTTGGGAAGCCGAGGCTGGGGATTGCTTGAGTCTGTGGTACCCCAGGAAACGAGAGCCTGAGGTTCCATGGGCAAAAATAGCAAGACCTAGTCTCAAAAGAAAAAAAAAAATTCCTGATGGTACGGTAAAATGAAAATATGCTGGGTTAAATAAAACAAAGTAAAAATAATTTTTCCTTTTTTTCTTTTTTGATGTATTCATTAGAAAACTGAAAATTACTGGCTTGCCAAACAACCCAATCAAAAAATTGTCAGAAGACCTAAAAAGACACTTCTCCAAAGAAGAAATGCACATATCTAACAGGCATATGAAAACATGTCCAACATCACTAATTATCTGGGAAAGGGAAGTCAAAACCACAATGAGATTACCTACCACCTCACTCCAGTGAGAATGGCCTCCATTGAAAAAAACAAAAAGAAACAACAAATGCTGGTGAAAATGCAGAGAAAAAGAAACCTTCTTACACTGCTAGTAGGAATGAAAACTGGTCCAGTCACTGTGGAAAGTTGTGGAGAAGCTCCTCAGAACACTAAACACAAATCTATCATATGATCCTGTGATTCCACTCCTAGGAATCTACCCAAAGAACACAAAAACTCTAAATTGGAAGGAAATCTACATTCCTATGTTTACTACAGCATTATTTACGACTGTAAATACAAGATACAGAAACAATACAAATGCCCCAAATAGACAAATGGATCAAAAAGCTGTGCTATATTTATACAATGGAAAACTACTCAGCAATCTAGAAAGACAAACTCATTCATATGGCAACATCAGTGGAACTGAAAGGGATTATGCCAGCTGAAATAAGTCAGAAAGAAAAAAAAAGTACTGGATAATATCACTTACATATAGACTATAGAGAAATTGAACAAAAAGTCAAGAAAAAAATCGAAACTAGCAAGCTGACCATAAATCTGAGGCATATAGCAAGGGGGGGGGGGGTCAAAACAGGGAGAGAAGAACATAAGGGAATTTATCAGTGATGGCTCATGGGTGGCAGAACTATGGGGCTACAATTTCTCTTACAATGATATAAGAGAAAAAGTTTAAGGAAAGAGTTTAATTACTTTTTTAAAAAGTGACTACTTACAATGGTGGCTCAAATTCCATTTTTCCTTAAGGGTAGTGCTGATACAGATTCCTTCTAAAGAACCAAGAAGATTCTTGTCTGGTGCAGCATAAACCATTCACCCACCCATCCTGGCTGTCACTTACCCAATTTCTAGTCCTTATGTTTTGTTTTTGGTATTCTTTCAAAAATATAGTACCACACCAGCCCCAACCTTTTTGTCTTAAAGGTTCAAAATTTCTATAATCATTCTGCATTGTTCTTACAGTTTTTAAAAAGCTATTTTAACTTCAGAAGATTTTTAAAGCCTGGCCTGACAGTTTCCTCATTAACCAGTTCCAAGTTGGGAGGCCCTCACAGAAGCATTCTGGGTAACAAATGGAGCCATACACAAGTAGTCCACAACTGAATGGAGATGCTGTGCAGACACAACAGCTGCATTCACAGCGACTGCAGGGGGGGGGGGTCTCAGCCAGAGGTGAGGAGTTCAGAATTTTGTTTAGCCTCAAGGGAGCAGAGAGAAAGCTTCATCTGTGCTAGAAGGGAAAAAAAAATGAAAAGAGGAAGGAGTGCATTGGACAGAAATTTAAAGCAGTGAATGGGTAAATCTTTTAGAGATAGGAGGGGGAGGGGACAGCAGCTTTGGCCCTTAGGCCATATGGAAACCTGTGTTGTCAGACGTAAATGGCAGGAGAGAATCAGATATCAACCTGCACTTCCTTCCAGCCCTCACACATCCCATGCTGCCCTTCAAATAAACGTAATTTAACTATTATTTACACTCCAAAGAGGAAATACAAATGGCCAACAGACACATGAAAAATTGCTCAACACACTAACAATAAGGGAAATCCAAATCAAAACCAAAATGAGATACCACCTTACACCAGTAAGAATGGCCCACATCCAAAGAATGGGCAACAAGAATTGCTGGCGAGGATGTGGAGAGAAAGGGACACTACTACACTGCTGGTGGGAATGTAAGCCAGTCCAACCACTATGGAAAGCTGTGTGGAGGACCCTCAAATTAATGAAAATGGAATACCATTTGACCCAGCAATTTCTCTCTTGGGAATCTACCCAAAAGAGACCTCAATGTGGGTACAAAGGGACACCTGTGCTCGGATATTTACTGCAGCACAATTTATAATTGCAAGGACATGGAAGTAACCTAAATGCCCCAAAACAGATGACTAGATGAAAAAAATGTGGTATACATACACAATGGGATATTACTCATCAATTAAAAATGACAAATTCGACGATTTTATAACAACATGGATTCTTAGAAGAAATCATACTAGCAGAAACAAGTCAAAAAGAAAAAGACAGAAACCAAATGGTTTCACTAATATATGGGATATAGTGAAAAACAAAAGCCTTGAGGAAAAGTCAAAACAAGCTAAGCACCAAACTGAAGCACACAACTCTGAGTAGGAGGGAAAGGTGGGGGGAATGGAGGAGGGGGGGGGTAAGTCCCTGGGATTACAATGTTGTGAAACATATATAAATTTTTTAAAAAATAACTATTATTTATAAAAGGTACTCACATTCATCTTTAGATCATACCACCTTTCTGATTTTCCAGAATATAAGAAACAAACATCATAGTTTCTTTTGCCTAATCAACATTGATTAGGCAAAGTCTCCTCAGAGTTCTACTTCTGGCTCCAGCCTCTGCCCCTTTTTCTTTATAATCCCCTCAAGAACATTTTACAAGAGCATTTCCCTACTAGGTCTGGTAGGAGAGGTAGTAATATGCTAGCCCTGTTAGCAGGTCTATGGTTTCTTGTCTTCTCTGTAACAGCTGAAAACACCAGGGGAACCCACACCCTCTCCATCCCAGCCCCCAAAGACTTCTTGTGGGAAACTTTCTACAAACTGGGACTGGGTTCGTCCTCTGGGGTCTGTCAGTTCAGCAAGATGCTCAAAAAGAGCAGCAGATCTCAGACCATTTGTACCTCTGGCATCAAAACACCCAGATGGAATGACATTTGTTTCCCCAAACATCTTCTTAGTCCTAAAAGGACTGCTGCTGGGCATTTCCACCCCAACTAGAAGATGACTAGAAATGGAAAAGTCTGCAGAGTGGCTAATTTAAGTGAAACACTGAAAAAGGACACTGACTCTGGGGGTCCCTGACAATCGAAGGGGGACATAATCAATTACTGCTGAGGAACACACACTCTTCCTGGATCAACGCCTAACTCTAGGGAAGGCCTTCAGATAACCATGCAAACACAAATGGAATCATTAAGTGCACATGACTGTGAGGCAAGAGAGCAGGGTTGGAAACAATTCTGTTTGAAAATTTTAAAAAGGATGAAAACATTTTCCCAGAGGGGCAGTGCCAACAAAAGAAGAAGCCATTTCGCCTCCTCAAATATACACTAAAGTAAACTAGTTGCTACATAACCACAGACATCATCTCCAATCATACCAAAGCTCTACGAAAGGAAGACATTAATGCCTCTATGGTGCCAAAGAAGCAAAATCAGGTTAAAAATGAACTTTCTGTTGCTCAAAGTGGCCTAGGACATGGTAACACCGAAAATTTAACACTCATGGTTGTTAAATTCACTTTTAAAACTTGAAAAGCCAGTTTCCCACCAAAGAGCTAGGAGAAGACAAGAAGAGCTGGGAGTCCATATCTACTGTGTGTGAGCCATATCTGTTGTGGTCAGAAGTAGAAATGAGCCTTGGTAGTCAGAAATAAACCTAGAAATACTAAATACACTTACACAGTGAGCAGTTGGACAAGTGATGGCTTAGCTCTCAAGAAATAACCAGCTGATTCCATCATGCAAAAGGCTACTGTAGTGGGTGGGGAAGACCAAAGGAGACAATCCACCCACGGGTTGCTCCACTGCCTGTGCTTCTTGCAAACACCTCAACATGAGTGGATGTGCTGACACCAAGCCAGTGATTCTTTTTCATCTGTTCTCTGGGAAGTCAGCACTGGAATGACCAGCTCACGTAAAGTGATGAGCAAGTCAACTGTGCACCTCTCAGAAGATTCACTGAGGAGCCTAGGATTTCCTTCCTGCCCATCAACTGCCATCCGTGGGGGGCTACAAGCAGGGAGCAGATATTCTACAGGCATAAACTGAATGTAAGAACCTGTCCAACCCAGTTACTCAGCACTTCAAAACAGAGCCCTCACCTGCTAATTCCTGCTTGTAGATGTTTGGAAGACACATTGTCACTTGGTCCTGACAAGGTCAGCCACAGCCTGACACTAGACTATGGACCCAGCTCTCCTGATGAAACTTTCATTTGTTCAGAATGAGATGCAACTGCAGAAAAGGACAGCAAAGAGGGACTTTCCTGAGCAGCCTCCCTCAAAGAACCAGGCAGGCCCTGGTCATAGGTGGTTACCAAGTACCTAAAATATGGCTGGGTGAGCAAAGCAGCACATTACTCACTCACTGGTAACTGCCAAGGATGACCTGTAGTGAACAGCAGAGTTCTGAAGCTTTCAAAACAAGGCCAATGGTGTCTTCATGCATACTGTGTGGAAAAATTTGCCCAGTAAATCAGTGCAGAAGGACCCATCATCTCAGTCACCACCAGTGGTGACGAATCCTATAACCCCGGACAGACACACACCTGCAGAGGACAGATGTGGACAGCGGTAGCCCAGCCTGGGAGGGAAAATGGGCTCTAGAGGCCGAGGGGGAGTCTGTGAGCTGCACAAGTGACAATCAACATACAATGCAGACCACAGTCCTGTGGTAACACGGTTAGTGCATGCAGGTCCCTGACAGTACTGTAGCTGGGGCCCTGACCTTGGCCTCCACCAAACACACTCTCTTCATCCCACCCACCTTTAGGTCAGTCCATGAGTTCTGACAAAGACGTGTCTGTTTGGGGCTGACAAGTAAACACAACACTGGAAACTGGACCTGTCCTCTCTGCCCCAAAATAAATACTACAAAATTACTTAAGAATTGGGTTTGAAAAAGGATGTCCTTATCAAGTAACTCTGATTAAACAGAACAGGCCATGGGAAGAAGGGGCTCCACCCATGCCCCACAGCCTCACTAGTACTCCACTAAGGAAACTTCCTGCACATTCTTTTCTTTTTTTTTTTTTGTAGTAAGATACATCATGTAACAGGATAACCTTCTTTAAGTGAGCAGAAAAGCAGTATTGAGTCAATTCACATTTATATCAGTCTTCCTCTCCAAAGAAAAAACAATATATCGATATGAAAAATGTAACATTGAGCTGAGGACAGTAAACATTAGAGAAGTGGAGGGAAGAAAAGGGAACTTTTTATATAGTGCTGTTTTTTTTCTCTCTTTCTTTAAAAGAAAAATGAATGCAACATGACCAAATGTGAAGACTTGAACAAAGCAAGTTCTAAGTTTATAGATATGTGTTACATCTTTCATGTACACTTACATGGGCCTAACTTCGGATGAGGAGAAGGTACAAACACTTTCTATATATCCCTCTCCTAACATCTCACACAACCTCAGTACAACATGCAGAGAATTAACTTTGGGAGAGTTCTAGTAACTGCCTGGGTCCGACCTAGTTTTCCCACTCACATCATTTCTCTGCTCCACCTGGAGCCCCAAGACACTTGGGCAACTCTGGCAGCCTGCAACCATCGGTTTTGCCTTGCTTCTTCTTAAGATCTTGCTTCTTAACTTGCCAAGTTATTTTTTTGAACATCTCATAATTGGGTTTTGTCTGCTACTGTCTCACTACTAGGCAGAGATTCTTCATTATCAGCGAGACTACACCAGAAAGGACACTGTCCTGAATGCTTTGTGTCATGGGGTCCATGGGGTCTCTGTTTGTACTTGTGAAAGGGAGAGAAAGTTGTTAGACGACAGACATAGGGTACAAGAAATGAATTCACGAGAAGAGATGGCCCAGCCGCAGCCGGGGGTCAAATGGAAGTATGAACCATGAGACAACTTTATCAACAAAAGAAAGGGGTATTTATAGGGACACAGGGTGAGGGCAAATTCCAAAGAAGACAAGCAATTCTGAGAGACAATTAACACTCTAAAGCAAAGAGTAATTGAGGGAGGGGTAGTGTAGGGGTGGTCGCTAATCTTTGATAAGGCTAACATTGATAAGGAAAAGCCAGGGGCATCAGTGCTTACCTCAGAAGGTCATTTCAGTCAGTCCCTAAGTTTTCTTAGGGACCATTAATGAGAGAGGTTTTCCTTTTCTCATCTGGAATGACTTCTGGTATGCAAATGGTGCACAGCAGAAAGTGATAGTGTTAGGGGGTTGTGGCCCCAGTACTGGTGTTGACGTACTAAAATAGCTATTGTTAGCATTGGTGGGTGGATATTTGGAGAAGGAAATTTAAGTCTTCTTGGGAGAAAAGAGGATTAAAGGATCAGGGAGGGGATAGAGAAAGAGACAGGGAAAGAGAGCAGAGAAGGGTAGAGAGGAGAACGGAAGAGGACAGAGAAGGGAATGGAAAAGTAAGGAGCAGAGAGGAGCAACAGGGAGGCTGGAAGCCTCAGAGCTGCCACTGCCATGAGGGGCAGCAGGGAGGGAAGGAAGCCAAGCTGTGGGCTTCCATACCCATGCCCAGCCCGGGGCGGTGAGGAGCCCGGGGAAGCATGTTGGAGAAACTTGTGTCCTGTATGAGCTGTCTTGGAAATGTGGTGCTTGAAAATTTGGTTCAATTTTGAAACTGCAAAGCTTGGAAGTCTTCTGGAGAACTGAGGAGAATTTGCTGTGTTGCCGTTTTCAACGTGAGACGTCTGAAGCGCTTGCTGTGTTGCTGTACTGAGTGAGTTTTGCTGATGCCGGGGCCACTGTGGAGTTGGAGCTGATGGAATGCCGGAGCTGTGCCTTTTGGAGAAGAATTGAGGACGCCACCTGGTCTTCCTCGTTGGATTTGAATCTCCTGCTTTCGGAGAAGGATCGACGACGCCATCTTGGCTTCTTCTGGCTTGCAGCTGTGTCTTTGAAGGAGCAGCCGTGCCACCTTAACTCCTTCATCCGGCTCAAGGTGGGGCAGTCACCATTTTGTGGACACACATGGCTGCTGAAGCCATGTGCACTTTGGATAAGAGACTGGACTGTGCGGTAAGATTACTAAAGGGGTTCCCTGTACCCCTCCGTGACTCTTTTCCAATTTGTCTTTTAATAAGTAAATTTGTTTTTGCCTCCCTCTTAAAGTTTATGTGGTCTTGCCACTGCATGCATGGGCTGGGAAGAACCTGGTGTGTGGTTGGCTTTAAAGAGCCAGCTGCTACCCTTTGTAGGTTTTGGGTAAGCACCCCATTTTGTCTGTTTTCTCACCCGATATCAATAGGGTGCGCTTACTCCCCTCCCTACCCCCCTGTCATTGTCTCCTGTTTAAGACTGCAGATTTCAAGGAAGATATGTTAACACGTGATAATGGCCTTAATTAGAATTTCTTTTCAGAAAGATACAAGAGGAAGGAAGGAGGAAAACAGGTTTTTTTCTTTGTAATGTAATAATTCAGGAGCTGTTCCTGGAAGGCAGGAAAACAAAGAATATATAAAGAGGTTTGAAACAAAGGGAGAAAAGGAAGAAAAAGGAAGATGGGAATGGAAATTGAGATTCAGGTTTGGTTTCAGCCATTTTGTAAGATGGAAATGTGAAATGTGAGCTTGGCCATGTGGCAAGGCCTGGGGCCTTGTAGCCTCTGGCTGGCATGGGTTAGCCACATGTGTGCTAAAGGCAGTTAAGAAGTTTGCAGATTTGAACTGTTTTGCTGAGTTTTAATTGTGTCTGTCTGAGGTCGTGCAAAAGTTAGGCCTGAAAAGAAAGTGAACTTTGCTGGGTCCAGTACCATGAAGTTTCTTCTACTACCTGGAGGAAGATGACAAGGAGAAGACAGCATGGAAGAGAAGGAGCAGTCAAAGGAAGATGTCTTCCAGCATCTGGAGATGAACTCTGACTGACTGGACACTGGTGAGATGATCAGGACTGAGAGACTGAGGATTTTGGGGCAATCTGGGAAAGGACTTTGGACAATGTTGAGAACGTTTTGGACAATGTTAAAGTCATCTGAGTTTTACTTACATGTTTCTTTAGTAGTAATTAGGAAATCACTTTGTTAGAAATATATTAGTCTGCACTGATAGTCTTGCTTTGACTTGGTATTTTGGTTGAGAAGGCTGGGGATGGTGGAAAGAACCCACAAGAGTTTAAAAGAGGGAAAACTGAGGCAAACTAGTGTAAAGTATAAACTGTAATTTTTAAGTTTTTTTTCTTCTGCTTTTGCATATCAATAAGCAGTCAGTGAAAACGCTAATGAACAGTTTGTAGCCTGCTTCCTAGGGAGAGAAGCAGGTATAGGTGTGTCTACTTCAAGTTAAAGGCAATTGCTATTGGCCTGCTTATAGCCTGCTTCATACAGAAAAGCAGGCAGACAGATGTTAAAGTTAAAGCCAGAAAGTCTTTTCTCTTTTACCCTATTTCAAAAGAAGTGAAACACTTTTTTGGGTTTTTTTTTTTTGTTTTTTTTTTTTTTGTAATATAATGAGTTAGGAGCTGTTTTTGGAAGGCGGGAAAACCAAAAGAATATATAAAGAGGTTTGAAACAAAGAGAGGGAGAAAAAAAGGAAGATGGGAATTTACATTGAGATTTAGGTTTGGTTTTGGCCATTTTGTAGGATAGAGATGTGAACCATGTGAGCTTGGCCATGTGGCCAAGGCCTGGGGCCTGCAGCCTTTGGCTGGCCTGGGTTAGCCACATGTGTGCTAAAGGCAGTTAAAAAGTTTGCAGATTTAAACTCCGTGTTGGAGTTTGTTTTGCTGAGTTTAACTTGTGTTTAGAAGAGGCTGTGCAAAAGTTAGGCCTGAAAAAAAAGTAAACTTTGCTGGGTTCGGTACCATAAAGTTTTTTCTACTACCTGGAGGACAAGGAGAAGACAGTGTGAAAGACGAGGAGGAGCATGCCAAAGGAGCAGCCAAAGAAAAATGTATTTTAGTATCTGGAGATGAACTTTGACTGAACATTGGTGAGATGATCAGGACTGAAGATTTTTGGGCAATCTAAAAAAGGACTTTAAACAATGTTGAAAAACGTTTTGGACAATGTTAAAGTAATCAGTTTTGCTTACATGTTTTTTTGTAGTAATTAAAAAATCACTTTGTTAAAAATAAAATAGTTTGCACTCTGAGAGTTTTGCTTTAACTTGGGATTTTGGTGAGAAGGTTGATGATGGTGAAAAAAACCCACGAGTTTAAAAGAGGGTAAACTGAGGCAAACTATTTTAAAGCTTAAACTGTGTTTTTAAGGTTTTTTTTTTAAGGTCTAAAAGAGGGGAAAGAGCTGAAAAAAGCTGGTAGCTAATTTTTGCATACTGATGGTGGAGGTAAACAGTAAAAATGCCAATAAACTGTTTTGAGCCTGCTTCCTAGAGAGAGAAGCAGGCATAGGTGTGTCTAGTTCAAGTTAAAGGTAAATGCAAATGTAACCAAGCCTGCTTCATAGAGAGAAGCAGGCATAGACATGTTTTACTTAAAGTTTTATCTTTTTTTTACCCAATTTCAGTCCGAGTTTTCTAGAGAAACAGAACAGAAAGAGAGACAGAGGAAGAGACAGAGAGAAGGAGAATATACACAAACACACACACACACACAAATGAAAAAAAGAAACCAAAGGAACTAGTTGATGAGAACTTCCAAACTCTGCTGTCTCCAAGCTGGAGATGCAAGAGAGCTAGTGCTATGGGCCCAGTCCATATTCAAAGACCTAAGAACCCAGGGAGCTAAAGTCAGGTATAGTCCAAGTCTGAGTATTCTAGTCTGAGTAGGCAGGTAAGGAGCCACCTTCCATCTCAAGACACAGAGGCACAGAAAGCCAGACTCCCTTTTCCTTGCCTTTTAGTTCAATCCAGGTCTTCAAAGAATTGGATGAAACCCACCCACCTGAGTGAGGACAACCTGTTTTGTGTGCAAATGAGACTTAATCTTACCCAGAAGCACACCCACAGACACATCCAGGATGAAGTTCTACCAAATAACCTGAGAGCCTGAGGCCCAGCCCAACAAGCTGACATTAAAATTAATGATCACTGTAGCTTAACTTCCAATTAGAAACTTCCTACTCTATACATTTAGATCCCAAATCCCATCAAATCAAATAGGTTTTAGGGAGTGTTCCAGTTTCTAATGTTATCATTATCACTGGCTTCTGGCCTAAAACATTGTAAATTCATGACACACTTATCTTATTTTTTGGGGGGGGAACTTCTAGAAACTTTATTATGGATAATTTCATTCGAAGAAGAAAGGTAATAATGAGCCAGCTTCTACTATTTAGATAATATAACTATGATCCAAGAAGCTAGAACAGCAAGCCAAATTAAGGCCTTAAAGAAAGGAATGTTAATGAGAACCCCAAATCCCATGCTCTGTTATTAGAGGTGAAAACGAAGTCACATCAGAATGGAGGGCACTTCTCAGCAGGCATCCCCAGGATGTGTCTTGTGGCTACATCCATGATGATTCAGCAGAGAGAACCTCTGTATGAATGAACACATCAAACTATTAACAGTGATGATCATTTTTCTGGAAATAAGTATCAGGAACTTTCACAACTGAGCAGTATATTTAAAATAAATTCTACACACACAAATATAAACAGCTGGCCCTTTGACAAAACAGGTCTGATGTGTGTGGTACCTCCTCTCTACAGACGGACACCTCACCAAAGAACTTCAGAACATGATGGAAACCTGAGGTGGTGAACCAGGGTCAGATGAGGAGGAAGGTGAAGTGGGAGGAGCAACGTCTGAAACCAAGGGACAGAAGACCATCTGTGGCAGGACCTGGCTACTCAGGGCTGATTTCAATGTGTATCGCACCTGAGATATAGGCTGAAACTAGAGCAAGCACTGGAAGAGGGTTGGGGGCACTGCCTTTGCTGCTCCTTTCCAACTGCTCGCCTTCCTGAGATGCCTCTGCCATCCCTGAGAGAGCCAGGCCAGCCTCTTCTCTTGACCCTGTTCCTCCAGTCCTTGCTCTGCAAGAAAAGCATGAGAGCAAAGACTTGATGATGGCCTGCTTCCACTTTATGATCAGGAAACACAATATACATGTGAATGACTATGCACGTAACTGCTAAGACCTCTGGGCAACAGTAGGCTATTAATAAAATTCTGGGCAAGTCAATAGTTACAGAGGAATTTTAACTGTATATGAAATTGGGAGGGGTCAGTGCTCTTAACTCCCAAGTTGTGCAGGGTCAACTGTGTGTATGTGTGTGGTATGTACTATGTGTGTAGATGTGGGTCTAAGTGTGTGTACACACATATATATTTAAATTCATGCCCAGTTTGGACAATTATAAAAATGTTATGGCTTCATTTAATGCTATTTAAAATCTGAAATCTTTTAGAAAGTGGCCAAAAGCAAACTGAAGCCACCCTCACCGTTCCCTGGGAACTCACAGCAAAAGTCCTGCTCCCTTCCTGCCATTACCGCATTATACATACAAGATCCCTGACCACAAAGCTCAGACCAGACTGGAGGTATACCTACATTACCAAGGTGATTTTGCTCTTATTAAAGCTTTTTTGGTTTGGTTTCTACATGGAGAGTCTTCCATCCTACATGACTATATATGTCCTTAGAGTCACACTTGCAGAAAATAAAAGATCTGCCACCTCCACCTTCAAAGTACCTGCTGAGAACATGAGAGAAGTGAAAGTAAAGTGGTCAGACTAGACCTGATGAGCCCCCCAAATAACCCATGATGCCATCAGGAAAGGGTCACTGAGTGAGGTCTAAGACGGGGTGGCCAGGGGGATGGAGGGCTCTGAGAGCCACAGGTGTGCCTCCGGAAAGATAAGAACAAGGAAAACCACAGCTCCAGTTCCTGGACCTAGACACCTCCTGATACCAAAGAGGCTATGATCTGGGATGAAAGAGAGGAAAGGCAGAGAGATGCAGTGAACAGAACTGATGTAAAAAATGTAGACCATCTTAGCAGAAAGCAGACGTGTAGCTTGGAAATTCAAAACAGAATATGGAGACACTTTTTACTATTCCCATCTTTACCTTCTCTAATGCCAGGGAGTAACATGCTCTCCTGCACGGCACCATTTCCCATCCTCTGAATCAAAATCTCTTCACAGTAGCAGCTTCACCTTTTTTACTTTGAACCTATTCCACTAAGTGAACTCCTTGTCTATTTGGGGGTGATGAGGAGGGGGACATGAACTTCCATACCATCCCCTCCTCACTGGCTCCCTCCCTCAGATATCTCTGAAGCATGGTCTTGGCCAACTGCTCCCATTTCCTCTCTTTTTGCCCACACCTCCATGCAGTGCAAAGCTACAGACTCCCCTCTCAATTAGCTGATCAGTAACGTCCATCCTGCCAGGTCAATTGGAAGTTTTGCCTGTTTAAACCACATCAGATATTTCAGTCTAATACAGAATGACCTGGAAGAATGCCTGCAAAGGGAAATCACATTGCATCACAGGCTGAAAGTCCCCTCACACAGGGAGACAGCCTTCCACCATCCCACTGACCTACTCATGCTTGTTCTCCCCCACCACTGTTTCTCAGCCAGTGTCCTTGCTTGGTCAGTTGTTCCCTCCCAACCCCACCCCCTTTCACTGCACTCACTTCTACTCCCCTACACAGAAGGTTCTCTGTGTCCCTTCAGCTGGACCTCAGCTGAGTGAGGGGCCTATGTTCCTTTTCCCACTCTCCCCTGGCAGTATTTTTAAGCTCTGGTGCCGCACTTACCAAGCTGTCCTATAATAAGCTCTTTATGTTCGCCTCACCCGACAGGCACTACACTCCTCAGACAGGAACCGCCTCAGACACCCACACGAGGTGGGTGACAACAGGGCAATAGCCAACACTGCTCTGGCCTTCTTCCCTCTGCTAGGATCGTCTTCAGCTCCGTGGGTGTGGAGAGAGGATACTCAGGCAGCAAGGGGATGGCGCCTGTGGCTTTCAACCCCTTTTCTCCCCTCATTGCACATTTCTGATTATAACATGGATCCTTGTGTTGCCGTGGTAACCAACAATTCCAGAACACAGACTTCTGGCAGTTGGACTTTCAGCCACTGAGACTCAGGAGGTGAAGGATTTTTAACTAAGGTCCCTCTAGTTTATGGCTCAGTTTAGTTTATGCTCAGGAGCAGGCCCTGATTGTGATGTGTGCGTGAGGGAGGGCATGGGACGGGGGTATGTGTGCAAGTGTGTGCGCACGCGTGTGTGTGTATGTCTAAATTCCCTATCCCATGTACATACTGGGCATCACTGACACAGCTGAACAAGAAAGGACCCCATCCATGGCAGGAGGCTAGACCTCCACTGGGCTATTCACATCTTTCTAGAAAGCTATCAGGAGTCTTAAGTGTAGTTGTGTTCATAGATCCTTTTAACTCACATATGGGGATACAAAGAGAAAAAAAATTTACCAACAATTCATTAAGGAGTCAGTTATTGAAACATACCACCTACCGGTCATTAATAAGTCATGTAATAGGACAGAATTGCCAAAAGTATGTTTATTGGGGGTTGTGTCATAAAATAGAATAAGCTGTTTCCATCACTGATGTGACATTCACATGCACTTCTTGTGTGTGGGTGCAGGCATCTATGTATACATAGCATGATTTCACACATTTACACATGAACATGTCAAAAAAAGATAAGGAAGCCTACCCCAGAACCCACAAAAGTTATCATTACCTCTACACAGTGGGATCACAGACACATTTATTTTTACCTTTATACTTTTCTGTATTAAAATTTCTTACACAGTGATCCTTTTTTATTTATAATACGAATTCTCTGAACTGCAGGAAGACAGAGTACAAGAGGTATGTGGTGGAATGTGCAGTAGAGAGGGTCACTACACAGATTTCTTAAAGGGGGAGGGTTGTCTCTTTCGCCCTTCACTGGAGACTAACAGGAAAATTTCTGTTGAAATACAACAGTCCAGATAGAAAAGGGGAGGACAATGTGGCTGAGCTGTCAGGATGTTCCTCTTCTCCAGAATCCCACCTATTCTTTTTTTTTTCTGTTAAAGCTTCCTGAGATTAAAAAAAAAAAAAAAAAAAGACCTGAGAGCGGACCCAGCCACTCCATGGCACATTCATTCTGCAGTGACCTTGCCGACATTGAGAGCTGCAGCTTAGACTCAAACCTCAGCCTCTCCGTGGGCCACTTCCCCTGTGAGGACAGTTTCTCCTATGAGAGCACAGTCTCCTATGAAGCGACATCTTCTGAGAGTTCCTCAGTCCCCTTCATCCCTCCAATCCAAGGGACATGGTGGACTGAAGGGGCAGGGAGACTTGTAGGGAAACGAGATCAAGTGCAGGACAGCCCAGAGCAGTTCTGCAAACTAAGCATCTGTCTGGCCTGGGATATTGATGTGGGTGCTCACCATGCAGACCCCATAGTTCATCAGGACCGAATCACAGCCACCCAGTGGGTAGACAAGCACCCCAACAGGACACAACTGACTCTCAGCAAACTACAGAGTCTTGTGCAAAAGCTTAACAGATCTCTAGAAAACCTGAATGATGACAAAGATGCTGCCTCGGTATTCCCTGAGGAAGATACCCAGCTGTCCAGCAACTCCCCCCTAGAAATGTCCCAGAGCAGCCATCAGGAACACAATGTTGATCTGTCCAAGTTCAATCCATCGGAAAAGGAAGAGGCCATGCAGCTTCCTCAGATGTCTTCACAGCTCCAAGAGCACAAACATCCCGAGGTGAGCACAGAGATGCAACATGCAACACAGGCAGGCAGGTGCCGGGCCCAAGGGGGTACAGGACAGATGTAACACGGAGAGCAGAGCCACTGACCACATCAAGGAAAACAGGTGAGGAGGTGGGGGTGAAGAGGAAACAGGAGGGAGAGTAGAGGAAAGCATTGTCCTCCCCACCAAGGATGCACAAAGATAGTGCCTTTACAGCCAGGTTATTTGGTAAGAGAACCCAAGTCCCAGATACAGCTAATTGCCGTCTCCACTGCTGTCCACGGGGCACCTCTCTAATTCATCACTCCTTTTCTTGGCAGAGGTCAAGCCAGGCCACTGGAAACCAGAGAATAAGCACCACAGAGTCAACCTTGCTCTCAGTGGATCCACTAGAAAGAGAGGATGCTCAGGACCAGGCACAGGCCAGGGCCTGTCTGAACTTCATGTGGGTCTTCCGCTGGCTCTGGCAACAAGTTCTCTCCTCATTTCCAGGGAGAGGGCACCCTGACCAGGTTCCCAAGAGCCCCCATCAGTTGGCACGAAAGAAAAGACTCTTTCAGAGAGGCAAGCGAATCCATCCTCAAGAATCCCCTGAATTAGGACAGTTTGTATCACCAGATTTTTAAATTTTTTCACAGCCCCTGTTCTATAATTCCCAGGATAATTTTCCCACAGATAAAATAAACAAGCGTTTTTGTTATCCATTTCTTGCTCTTTCTGAGTCCAACATGACTCAGATGTAGTCTAGAAAACCAAAAAGCACGCCGATGACATCATTCTTCCTAAGCTGAAGCTATTCTCTTTCCTCTCCCCACACTCCCATCTTACTATACTTCACTCTTTTTTACTTGTTTTATGCATTTTAATGTTTTCAGTTCTGTGTCTCAAAATGATAAGTAGCATCATCTCTTAAGTTTCTGTTATCTACAGGTATGAAGGGAAGTGTTTGACTGAAATTATAATAATCCTTGGTGGCTGAGAGATGGGATTTTGGATGGGTGAATTCTTTTAAGATTTTTTTTTAATAGTGTTTATTGGTGGGCCATTTGGTTACGAGATTGCATAACTGGAGGTGTACTACTGCACACTTCAATGCTTATGTCCACTTCTCCATGTCTTTTATCATTAACCTAAATCTCCATTTTCAGAAGACAGCACAGGGAAGGCCTCTTCCACTCCTGGGGAGTCCCCTGCCTTCTCCATGCTCTCACTCCTGAAGAACCCATCCTCAGTGCTCTGTAGTTACCTTGAAGCCAAGACTCATCCTTCCAGTGGCCACGAACTTGCCCTACATTGTGCCTTGTTCCCCACCCTGCCACCCTAGCACCTTCGTGTGTTTTTAAGCTCTCTTTATGACTCTTTTTATCTGGCTCCAAGTTTTTGAGGGCCAGCAAGCACCATATCTCAGTTCCTTTTTACTAAAGATCCTGACAAAGTGTCCAGTACCAAGTGATCTCTCCCTGGTGCTATGAAATATTTTTGTCATTTGGATATCTATTTCTCTAAATGTTTCCCCACATAATTTGTTAAGTGAAATAAAACAGCTTAGAGGATCAGGTGGGGACTGGGCTGGTTGGTACACAGGCCAAGTGGGGAAGGGAGAAAGAGGGAGGAATGATAAAGGTGCCACCTCTATTTCACCCATACTCTACTTAATCCTCAGAAGGAATGAGAAGAGAACAAATAATAACAAACACATAGAATGGTTGAGGGACCAGATAAGGATTCAGCTCACACATCTGAGCAGAACTCAAGAGAAGGGATATCAAGGAAGCCATTGTATACTGGACTGGAGAAATGATTATGGAAATGACCTATCACAGAACCACACCTATGGCCCCCAAGGAGCAGATAAGCAAAATCTAAGGGCTGATACGCCACCCAAGAGAGCAAGGTGCCCCTCCCCCACTTCACAGGAGAAGAAGGTCGCAGAGTTGGGGCATCAGCCTCACAGCAACGCTACAACCTGAGGGAGAGGAAATGAGCAGCAAAAGCCTTCAGCAGATGCCTGCTCACAATGAGAAACTTCTTTATTGAATGGCACAAGGAACGGATTGGAGTAGTCAATAACAAGAAGACTCCAAATGAGCATAAACTGGCTTCCAACACAAAGTTAAGACTGAACATCTACCATCATGGCTTGCTATATCCCAAAAATACAGTTCCTCACCCAAGAAAAAGACAATGCTACAGAAAACAAAGAGACCAAAGGACTCAACATAAATCAGAGGGGTGTCAGCGGGAAGGCATTCCAATAACCATTCGCTGATATTGTAAAAAATCTAAATAATGAAAAATAAATACAGCTTAGAGTTGTTACTGAGTCCAAAGAAACTGAAGAGCAGGGCTAAGAGCTGGAAGGGGATGATGGGAAAGTAAGATGAGGAAACGGCCTTCAGTGAATGGCCAAGGGTTGTGACCTACAGATTGAGAAACCTAAGATCAAACAAATTTAGCAACTTATTTGGGAACTTCCACAACTATAGACAGCACTTTCATACTGCCTCAGACAAGACAATGATGTGCTGGAAAGAAAGGTCACATTTCATACTACCATGGCATGCACAGTTCTGTAATTCCCTTAATTCTTTCTCTAGTAATGAAAATAACCCAGATGGCCCACACCAAGAAGCAGCCTGGTCCAGCTGCAGATTTCTGACATAGCTGTGTCGCTTTTCAGTGTTGTCTAAGCCTAGATTCCACCAACAGACTTTACAAGCCCTTTACCAAAAAGTCTACTTTAAATATTCTTATGGTCACCATGATGTCTCAGAAAGCTAATGCAAGCATTTGCAAGGAGGAAGTATGGCCACATCTTCTCGTATATCCTGTGCCTGCTATGTTATGCTGTCATAGCAGCACAGCACACTCTGAGCAGCTACTCTGCTCTCTGTCCCTCCCTGGGACTGAAGGTGAATGAGGCTCACCTCCCCAGAAAGATTAAGAGCAAACAGTGACAGACATAAGGTTTACTATCACCTCACAATTTTTGCGTAGTTACTATACTTGCCAGGCACATGCCAATCTAGTGAATCAAAATGTTCAGGATCCACTGTCTCATGGATCAGCCAAAATTTATTCCTTCAAGTGAAATGCTACATCTTGAAATTCACAAATTTCAGGGACTAAATTAGGGAGTTATTACTCAAATATTCCCATTCTGGAATCTCAAACCCCATAACAGAGCCAGAATTCAGTGTAAGAAAATATAAAGGCAATGGAGGCTGTCCTCAAACATGGAATTTGGGTAGACTAATAAAAATCTTACTGTCCACCCCACAGCGTGTCAATGCCTCAGTAGGGTCCCCAACAACAAAACAAGTAAGACTGAATCACAAGAGCAAAATGGGTAATACTGTCTTTTTCCAGACTCAAAGAACGTGATATAAAAATTTATGACTCTAGAGGATGTCTGGATCCAGATCTACCTGATGATAAAAACAGAGTCCAAAATCCTCTTATAAAACAAGAAGAACACAAAGTAAATGACAAATGAATTGCTAGAGGGAGCTTTATTCCAAAGTTTAAGAATAGTTTTGTTTAGGCAACAGGAACTGCTCCAAGAAAAAGTCTTGTCGTTATGAAATTCAAGTGAGAGAACTTACATTGCATGTGGGATGCTCTCTAATTTCAAGAGGGGTGGGTATGTGGGTTTTATATTACTTGCCTGGAACCAAGCTTTTCCTGCTACTCCCAAGTACCCCAACAAAGAGAACAACACACTGCTTTCAAAAGTGAAATAAGATCCCATCAGATAACACTGAGTCACTGAACCAGTCAGTCATGAACAGGGTGCACATTGGCGCCTTGGGATAAATTTCCAAAAGGATTATAATAAGCTTTGATCAAGGAATCCCCTTCCTAAACAATTTCTGTTTATTACCCTTCCTTTCAAAAGGATTCCACAATTGTGGTGCCATTCAAAACAACCTGACAGGCTTTATTAAAAACTACCTTCTGAAAAAAATAAAGAAAACTACTTCTAGGTATTTTCAAATAGGAATGCAAATACCAAATATATGATGGTGAGGAAAGAAGAGTGACCTCATTATCAATGAATTCTCTTAGTTTAGAAAGAAATTACAATGGCAATGTACTTTTCTTTCCTCATCTGCATTGGTAAAAAGTATTGTAAGTACAAATTCCCAAAATTAAACATCAATCTTCCCTCTCCTCCCCTCTCTGGTATATTTACTCAAAGAGGAAAAGGAAACAACAGCTTCTTTCATCATTTGATGCAGGTTCCCCCGCTACCTGAAACCATCTATGAACCTTCCATAAGCCAAAAGGGTGTAAAGTGATGAATCAATTACCATTAATTTCCATGGGAAAAAGTTCAATCATTTCTAGACCCAAACAAAATCCTACCAAATCATACCAAATAACACTGAAAGCTAAAATACTAGCCATCTAATAAGAGCAGGAATGCAACAACACATATTGCACCTGTATAAAGTAGTTCCAGGGAAGGACTTCTGGGATTTCCCACAGCTCAGGGTGCTTCTGCAAAACAAATTGAGTTCTATTTTTGCTTTTTCTGCCAAAAAAATTAAGTCCTTTTCAGATTTCTCTGGGTTCACAGCAACAAACATTAACGTAGGTCTTTAAAAGCAAAGTGTATCACTCAAGTTCTCAAAAAAACAGGGACATCAGTCTGTTTGGCTTTTTTTGAGTTTCACGTTCTTCAGCTTCCCTGCTCTCTTGTCTCTGGGGTCTACATTCTACCCTAATCAGTGCTCAAAAGGAAAAACTTTACTTCAGTAAAGCAACTTCAAAATTCCATTTCTAATATCATATTGCAATCACCCATATAAAACAGAAACACCTTGCTTAATGACACTTTGGTTAACGATGAACCCCAAGTGCCAACATAGTTCCAGTGGTCTAGGCACACAGAGGGTCATAGAAGATGGAGCAATGGCACACAGTTGATGGTATGCCCTAAGGATGTATTTCTCAGAACACGTCCTCACAGTCAAGTGGCACATGACCACCTCAGAGTCACATGAGTAGTGAATCCTAAAAACACTGAGTGAATGATTGACAACTGAAAAACAAGATATGCACCTGGTTTCCAAGAATTACCTGACAGACTACTTATTAGCCAACAAGAAAAGGAGGCATCTTTACACTGGAGAGCTTGGGGATGTGATTTTTTTAGCCTGACCACACTGCTTACCCTCTTGAGATGTTGTGTTTTCTTGCTAGTAATGCTGAACCTGAGTTTAATCATAAGGACAATTGTTTTAGAATTCTCAAAGAGCATAAAGTAAGAAAAGGACAAAAAAGGGAGAGGAGAAAACGGTTAAAAAGAAAGATGAAAGAGTCACAACATTCAACTGTAATTCATATTCGGTTGAATCTTCAATCCACAAAACCATAATGAAATATATTTTCTAACAGTTGGAGAAATATGAATAGAGACTACATAGTAAAGACTTCCAAATAATCTAGGAAAAAATAGAAAATGAGAAAATAAACATTTTTAAAATTATATTTTTTTAAAAATCTGTAAACAAGCAACTAGATCTCTGGCATTATACTTGAGAGATAGTAATATCTTAAAGGTATACATATATGAAGTACTAACATTTTTACTCTCAACAAAAATTAGGCATTGACTTGACTCTCCAGAGACATAAACTATGCAACTCTTTAATCTGGAATCAATGATTTATTCTGGTACCTGGCTTCACATTAACCACCAGGTGCAAGGATTTTCCAGTCTAGAGAATTAAAAGATACACCCATAAGCCCTCTCACTGTAAAAAGCCAGGTTAGTCCAATTAAAAGTATTTAGGCCAGGCATGGTGGTGCATGCCTGTAAGCAGCAGCCTAGGAAGCCACAGCTGGGGCCAGGGATCATGGTTCGAGTCCCGGAGGGGTCACATAGTGAGACCTAGTTCCAAAAAAATATAGCTAGGCATGGTGGTACGCACCTGTAATCCCAGCTACCTGGGAAGCTGAGGCTGGGGATTGCTTGAGTCTGTGGTACCCCGGGCAATGTGAGCCTGCGGTTCCACAGGCAAAAATAGCGAGGCCTAGTCTCAAAAAAAAAAAAAAGTATTTAGGCATTCTTCTAAAATCAGTTCATATTTCAAGAATTTATTTAGCCTCTGTTGAACTTTCAAATAACTTTTGCCAGCAGAAAGCTACACTGTCTGCCCTTTGTAATTATCACACGTTTCAAGGCCTGCTCATCTCTTGCTTAATTACCAAAGAACTTCATGAGTATTTTCTCTTTCTCATAAATCAGGAAGAACTTGCCATTTAGTAATACTTGTAATTCCCATTAATTGTTTGATTTTCCTTTTATTCTGGATGACACTAGATTGTCCTGCTCCTTCCACCATCAGCAGCAACACAGGCAAAAACTTACCACATAATCACTCGACCTATGGGAGAAAAGAAGGTGCTACTCCAGTCTTCACTAATATCTTTTGGCACATGTGCCTCATGCAATTAAAGCTAAAGATTTTCTCTTAAAATACATCCCTATATCCCAGACCCTGCACTAATGAATCAGAAAGTCCGGACACTCTGGGAGCCCTACTCCTCAATCCCGGGTCCAGCATATCTTAAATGACAATCCTGGTTCCTCATGACAGGCCCACAACTTGTTGCCATTTAACCTCTCTGGATGTTTCATTTTATCTGTAAAATATGATAACAGCACCATCCTCAAAGTGCTATGATTAGGACTAAATAACAATGCCTGGTATAGAGGGCTTATAAATTGTAGTTGCTATCAGTTGCTGTTATATAATTCCTTTGCTTTAAAATTTTGGCATGGCTCCTAGTGATTACAGAATAATATCCAAGCAAATTGGCGTTACCACTCCATAACAGAAACCTGATTATTTATAATCCAGGCTTATTTACAAGACACCCTTCACCCCTAGCACTTCTTGTACTATGTGCCCTCTGCTGTCGCTCCCTGTACTTTGCTGCCTCAGTGCCTTTGCTTAAGCCATTCCCTCTCCTCTGCACTCTCTCACCCTGCTACCACTTCAGTCTGCTGTTAATCCAAGCCACATTTCAAGGCTCAGTTAAACTCAGGCTCTCTTACAGCACTGAGTAGGCTGGGAATAACCCCTTTCTGCTGTGTTGCCACACTGTTTTAAGGTGTTCACATTACCCTGCTTTACAGAAATGTGTTTCTGTCTTTCTCTCCCACCAGACAAAAGCCCCTGTGTTCTGCTTATCTTTTCATGCTCCAAAGTCCCTGGCCCAATTTCTGTATCTAAAAGTTCCATGATAAATATCTGGTGAGACAGTAGTCTGCAGGAAATAAATAATATCAAAACTGAACATCATTCCTGCTCTTATAAAATTTAACCAGTTTCACTTTTAAATAAGTCTAATCCCTGGATATATATACTAGCATGAGCATGAATGTGGCATCACAAGGTGTTCCTGAGTGGAAAGCTCAGTTTTGTACAACAAAGTCAGCCAACAAAAGAATAGTCACAATCTTTCTACTGCTTTGAGTAGAAACTGATATTCTATCCTCTCTTTTTAAGACATTTCAAAAGCCTATGTATTCCAAATCCTGCAGTTAATGCTTAGACTGATTCATTCAAACAGTTACCAAACCTTAACATGCTAGCAGTACACACATGGAGGTATATCTACCTTGAAGAACTCATATGTACCCGGAGACAGGCATTTCACCAGACACAGTAGGGGACTGCAATATGAACAGGAACTGAAAGACAAACCAGAGGGATCAGCCTATGCAAAGGTCAGAGGTCCAGAGAAAGAGTAGAAATCCAAAGTAACTTAAAGTGGGGTATTATATTTGGATAGGTGGTAAGGGATCAAAAACTGAAGTGGAGAGATGGAGCCAGGTTGCTAAGGAATTTCGAATAGTGTCCTATGGGGAACATGAAGATTTGGACGCAAAAGACTGAGATGATTAAAGCCATGTCCTGAAGAGAAGTTCCTAACCACAGTAATGTAGTAGGCAGAGATATCAGAAGGAGGCAAACAACCAGTCAGGGTCCCTAGAAAAAGAGTCAAATGCACTTCCAGCCTTTAATCAGTTTCCCCATATGATTGACACTACCATTGTTCCATCCTCTGGGCAACACCAGCTCCAAGACATTCCTGTTTCTGACAGTAAGTCTGTCCATGAGTTAACCTAGTAAATACAGCAAACAGGAATTACCTAAGCTAAAGAAAAGCTCCAGGTTCCTAAGGAGCCTGCAGTGGACTGCTGGTCACCATGAAGCCAAGATCCCTTTGCCCTTTCCCTCATTCATATGTTTAGTACCTAATCACTCGTGAGGTTCCACTATGTGCAGTTTACTATTACCCTTCATGCCAAGAACATGGGGACACACAAGAGATTGTGATGCTACGAGTCCAGGAGAGGGGTTCACTGCCACATGTTTAACAACAGGTATTACCCTTTGAGCAAGTTTTTCTTAATGCCCTTAATATCCCCAAATGTGTTGTGGATATTGCTCGCAATACCAGCTCAGAACACATTCTGACCTCAAGGAATTGTTTCTACATGACCTGAAGAGCAGATTCTTGACACAGTCAATCAGATGACTTACTTGCATCAAACAGTGACAACTATGAATTTGCTCATTCATCAAACATTAATTCCAATCCAAATCTATACTGAGGATGCTTTCATGGCCACACATGGATGTGTACAGAGAAGCAAAGATGAGATCACTGTATACATGCCCAGGTCAAGATTAAATAGGCATGCTTTCTCTACCTTCTCATTTTAGCTCAGTTTTGACCCTCTAAACAAGTACAGCGTGTCTGGGGTCACATTTTGCGTATACTGGGGCTTCTTGTGGGTGATATCACTGTGTCAAGGAACCCCCAAACCTTAGTGAGTGTTCCAAAATGCAAGAGGAGTAGAGCATACCTATAGGGCTGAAAGAGGTGCATGACACAGGTCTCATTCAAGCATCACTGACAGCACTGTTAGCCAGAAGCTCGCTGAGGACCAATACCAAACACTGAAGAGCTCCCTTTAAACAGAGCAAGGTTATGGCTTAACCAGCAGAAAAGACGTGGTGACCCAAGCCTGGCCTCTCCCCACTGAGCAAAGGCTCTAGTCCACTGCTCCAGGCAACTGCACAGACTGCACCTCTTACAGTGACAGTAGCCTTTGTAGGTCAGGCAGACCTACAAAGAACCAGCCAGGACACAACAAAGGTTGTCAACTCTGTCTGCTGAGGACTTATTGAGCAGGGTCACAAATGAGGGAATCATTGTCACCTCTGGATGCCACCACACTTGAGAAGAACACATCAGTACCTCTGTTCCTCCAGAGGCATCAGAACTGGCCTCAAAGGAAGGGCTCACTGTTACCCTGACTGCCTAGGGCAGGGAGGCACAGGGTCAGTGGGTCAGAGGCACTGTGGGCAACATAAAAGGGCTTGTTTCAATTTTTTCTTGGAAATACTCTTCTACATGGAAGGCCTGCTCCTCCTCAAAGACCCTGTCCTTCCTGTCTGAGACTGGGTTTTCTGGTGATGCCACCATTCTGGAAGTGCCAGAATTCAGGCTGGATCAATTGTGGCCATTAAAAAAAAAAAAAAAAGGTACAGTTTTCTGAGCAAAAAAACCATCCCTTAATTTCTCAAAATTTACAGGCAATAAGAGCATCTAAATCTTACCAAATCATCCAAAACTTTTTGAGAATGCCCTAAAAGCCATGCTTTCTTTCAGGAAAGTTAACCCCCACTGGCAGGAAGTAACTCTGGGACATTGCTGTGTGGGACCTGTCTTCCCAGCTCCAGGAATTCCAGGCATGAGAACCCAAGGCTACAGTGGAGTATTCCATCCTGTCTTCCTGATTCTCACCCCAGACTAAGAGTGTTTATTTGTTGAACACAATGGTCATCCGACTACAGATCTGTTGACAAGCTTCCAAGCAAGAGGAGAGGCCATAGCAAGGAAGAGGTACAGCTCCTCAGCAATCAAGGGCAAAAGTGAAAAGCTAGATCCAAAATATATATAGTACAGAATGCCCAGAATAGCTCAAAAGACAACTGATGACCTTTTCTTCTCAATTTCTTCATGCCACAGGATCAAATGGCCCAAGTATATAAAATCAAGCACATAACTATTACCATAGAAGAAAAGGAATAAATTAAAAACAAACACATAACCAAGAAAAGCTGATGGTGTGAGGTCAACCTGTCCTTTAAAAAACAAACTACAAGCCAGAACCACAGCACATCTCAGTTCAAGGTCACGGGCACAGGAGGTCATGGGCACAGGAGGCCACTTCAAAGTTTAACATTGACTATGATTTCTTAAAAGACAGCTTGTGTGCTTTCTTTACTACAGACCAAAAGACTGCTGCCCAGTGGCTGCTAACTGCCCGCTGCCCATTAAGTCTCCTCCTGGCCAAAGAAGCCGGGTAGTGATCTGACAAGGAGGTGACAGCAGGTGTGCCAGGGGGCAGAATCCACTGTGGTTTCTGCGTTGATGACACATAGTCTGGAGCTACTGCTAAGCAGTGGGCTAGAGAGTGACAAAATTCCTTCTCCCACTTCACTCCTGAATTGATGGAGAACTCAGCTCATTCCAAGTCTGCAACCAGAACCCAAGTCTTCCCCAAACACCTAAACCTGACATCAAAGCCCCACGAAGTGAAAGTCAAAATACCCTTAAGCCCTCTGTCCATGCTTAGAAAGCTGCTGGGATTACAAACCCAAGTGCCATCGAAGAGTGTAAGATCCTCACGTGACACATACGAATGCATGGAGACCTGAGAGAAGAGGATGCTGCCTGCTCCATTACAGAGCCAGGATTCTCACACTCACACCCCATGTGTTCGAATTATTTATTTGCTAAATGTGTAAAACCATTTCGTTCTCTCTGTCTGCAATTAACACTCTTGTGAATCTGCATTAAGTTTAAAAAAAAAAAGGCAAAGTCAGTGACTGATGATTCCTATAAGCAAGAAGAAAACAGAAAGACTGCTATGGCTTCTGACAGCAAGGGCCCACACACACCAAGGCCGCGTCTGCTTGAAGGAATAGTTCTGAAGGCCCAACTCCATCACCCTTCAGTAAGAAAGGATCACCTGTCCAGATATTTGGTAGGATTTGGAGAGTGAACAAAAACAGATGAGAAACCTAGAAGTTTATGATGACAAGATAATTTATTGTATTGTCTCAAGTTATAATGAACCAATGATGCAAAAACCACCAGAGTGGATATGACTGCAAATGACTGCTAGTAGGTGGGCTACATACAGCAGTCTTCACATTTTTTAAATGCCTACTACCTAGAATCAGGGATATTTGATACAGAAAAAAAAGGTGGTAGAAGACTTCCATTCCCAGGTAAGTAATAAAGTCTGCAAGAAGGGTACAAAGCTAGGGTTCCTGGGGCAGCAGGATAGAAAATGTCCTCTGGGGGTGACCTTCCCTTGCAGTTACTAATCCCACAGTAGAAACCACTCTCACCCCAGGCAAAGTGAGCAGGGTGGTCTGAATTCAGCCTGGCACAATCACACATTCTCTTGGGCCTCATGAAAACATGAAACAGTGAAGTCAGACAGGAGTCCCAGCTTACTCTCATGTCCAAAAGCTCCCACCACTTTTTCCGCCATCACTTGTGAACACCAGGACCATCAGCACACGCAGAGGCCAGGCTGTCACTTCTCTTTGCCCACTGTCAGAACATGTAAATGACTAGAAACACAAGCTACAAGAGCTGTTACTGAATTCCTTCCTATATGGTCTCCTGTGTCAGCTTCATGCAGACACCTCTAGGTCTGTAAGGACAGAAGTAAGAACAATCACCCCATGATGACACTATTTAGCATTTATTTTCATTTTACCTAATTTAATCCAATATTTCATTTCCATGCTAACTTTTTAATAATGTTCTTTCATGGATATTTTCTTCAAAAACAGAAACAGCAAAACAAAAACCAATTTCACTTAGGACTCACCCAGTTGTGTAACTGGAATGTGGGAGTGATAAAGACCCGAGAGAAGACAACCACACAGATTTTCAAATCCAGCTAGACACTATATTTAAGTGTCAAATCTTGAATATTATTGCTTGAATTTAAAAATACATATGCACATCTGTTAGTGAACAGAGCAAGTGGACACAAACTGGTTACAGCAGATGTCAGAGTGACAGTGACAGCAAATGTACTCCCACAATCTGATTCAGACAAAAGGATTTTCATCTTGTAGGAACATTATTCCATGAACTTTGGTCATGTTTAAACTGTTCCCTACCCCTCACTATGTTAAGTGGCAAAATCTGCTGTCACAAAAACTTCTGTCTTGGGATGACTCTGTAAACAAATCTAGAGTATATATCTGGAATGAGGTACTACTACCTTTCAAGAACTCAATCCTACTCAGCCTCCAAGTCCCAATCCAAATTAACATCCTACTTTTATAGATGGGGAAACTGAGTCCAGGGGTTAATGACAAACCTGAAGCACCACAGCTCGTTGGCAGAGAAGTCAGAACTGGAGTTTTAACATGTGGGGTCAAATCTTTTCTTTCACTCAAGTCACTCTAAGTCTCCTCTTTAGGACACTGGCTTAATCATTTGTTCAATCTTGATGTCACCAATGGCAAGACCAAGTGGAATCTATACCATGTGGCCCAATCATTGGCTCAGGGTTCACTAACAGATAGGAAGATGCCATAGGCCACAGTCAAATGGAACATACCCCCCAGACTGGCTGTAGTCTGTGGTAAATCTCCCACACAGTCAGCCTATCACCAAAGTCCCCCGGGGAAATAGGATACTCCTTTCCTGGAAAGAGCTGACTGTCATGTACATAAAATTGTTATTTTGCTTTATATAAAAGGATCTAACTTTGTCATTCCCCTCAGGGCTCTCCCTGAGCTCAGAGAGTAAAGCAGTTCAAGCACTGAGAGTCCCTACTGACTCACACCAGAAGGGATACACCAGGGACACATGGACAAATGTTTCCCTTCATTTTTTCCTTTTGAGTTTCAGTTTAGGGTGATACAAGTAGGGGAATATTTTTGTTAAGACTCACCATATTTATAAAAGAAATTAGCTTCACTGTTTTAAGAAACAGATCTGAAAATGCCTATCATGTACCAGTTACAGACTGAGAGTAGTAAGATGGGTACAACCATAAGAAGGCTGTTTTTAGTGCTTGTGCTCTGTGCCCAGACATACGCCACTGGCTCTATTTCAGCACACTGTCACTGCAAACCTGACGGTGAGCATAATAACGTGTCCATTTTACAACTAAGGAGGCTGACCCAATGAAGTCATGGAAAATGAGGAACATGAACGATCTCACAGCAGACCGTAAGCTCACATGCTGTCTGCACCCAAAAAAATACACCTTTCTCCTAGTTTAGTAATTGATTAAGTTTCATTCTGGGCTCACAATTCCTACTTTAGGGACTGGTTTCTCAAGGCTTGCTTAAGGCAGCCTTGTTAAGAAAAGGTTTTTCAAACCCCTTCTAAGATCCAGCCTGCTTGTTTAATCCATTTTTACTTCTCTATTTCTTTTCATTTTCCTAAACATGTCAGGTATTACAAGTCTACTCCACCCCTAAGAGGTCAAATTCCAGGCTCTCGACCTGAATGGTAGTATAAGCTAACCATGACAAATGGCAGCCAGACACATCTCCCTTCTAAATCTGTTTCCTCTTCCTCTCTGAGGTCCCTCTCAGGGCCAAGCAAGAGCCAGGGGAGCAAGCTGACACATGACACAGAATCACAGAGAGCTTCCACCTGCCTCCCACAGAGAGCAACAACAACCACTTCCTCTGTTCCTGCCTAGCATGCTTAGTTGGGACCCCAAGCCAAGCAGAGAAGTAATCTGGTTGCCTAAATCAACTCTTATGCTTCCAAAGATCCAGCTTAACATCACTTCATGGACCAAGGTGATCCTGAACAAACAAAATAGGATTGATACCAAAAGATAAACACAGGAACTTTCCCTGGAGTGCTGTTCATGATGTACCCAGACTGGACACTGCTACACACCCAGTGACCCTAAGTGAGACAAAGAAGGCCACAAGGACAAGGACAAAAACCAATGGTATGCAACAGAGGGAAGGAAATTCACAGAAGCAAGAGGAAAACAAAGCCCAACATGAAAGAACAAAGAAGACAGTAAGATTCTGGTTACATAAATTTTTAAACTAGGGAGAACTAATCAAAGGTATTATGGATCGGGAAATTAGTTACTCTGGACAGTGTTAGAGTAGGAAGATTCTAGAGTGCTGGCTACACCAGTGTGTCTGCTTGGAAGCCATCATTCCACCCAGACATCCACTTACTTCTGTGCCCTTTCCTCTATGAATAGAAACTTCCATGAGAAGCTGACCCAGGGAGACCCTGAAGGCAGACTGGCCTGCTGTCCTCAGCTGGCTAAACGGTGGCATTCCCCGTGGAGATTAGACATCTCGAATCCATGCAGGATGTCTGTGGAAGGGCTGGGCTGTGGAAGGGATATTACTGCTTTTCACTCCCACCCAGGTACTGACGCTACTCCACAAACATGCAAAATTGTTTAACTTCCTTCCTTGTGAGTGCGGCCAAAGTTTATAAGGATTAGGATCATGTTCCCAGAAGGTTCTGTTTTCCTACCCATATCCATTCCAGGAAGAGCAAGGCAAGGAAGAAAATGATACAGCATCTCCCAGCTGTGGCCACTCACTGGCTGTGTAGTCACCTCCACATTCCTCCCAGCTCTGAACCTCTCTGTATACTCATGCAGACACCACTAAAGTACTATATTCTCCTTTGCCAGGTCACAGTGGGACCTGGCATGTGCAAGCACTCAGAGAAAGTACTGGTTGAATGGCCATGGAATGAACTGAATTAGTAAAGTGGTTGCCATTTAGCAGATCAAAACTCAATAAACAGTTGATAGTATTATCACTGAGTGAGCAAAACCACAGGAGTATATTTTGATGAAGAACGCTTCATTTTTCTAAACCTGTGGAGTCCAGAATGAGTGGACAAACAATTCCCACTGGCTTAGATGGGCACTGAGTTGATCTGTGGGATAAAGAGTAATAAAGGTTTTGTGAAACAGGTGATGCTTCTACTGTGTTACAGGTCTCGGTTTTCCCTCTCGGTGCCAAAAAAATGAAGTTTTCTCCTTGATTGCCATTATATGCCCAACCCTACACCTACCTAAATAATCATTTACTTTTAGGATTAAAAAAAAATTAGAGAGAAGAATGGGTCATAAATTCTTATAGACATAATGAGCAGATTGGCATAGTCAAGTCACTGTACTACTGGGAGAAAATATTCACGCTAAGTATACAGAAAAGTAATTGTAGGCTTTAAAGATGTCAGAAATGAATAATGTAAAGGAGTGTGTATTTACTCACATTTTTAAAAAAGCAAGTTTAATACTGATTTTTTTCTTTCTTCAGCTCTTCAAATCCTGCAGGTACTTATTGGCACATTGCTCCATAAAGTTCTTTTATACTGAAAGAAACATTTAAAAAACTAAATTAAAACTAATTGTAAATTATAGTACACCAGGAAAAATAAAACCTGTAAATGGGAAATTATTGTCTAAGCGAGGAACACCAGACTAGATTAGCTAAAAACAAGAAAGTATGTTAAGAACCGAAAGATTCAGCTTCCTCACTAACGTCTTTTCATCTAGCCTTCATCAATCCCTTTCTCCCCTCTTCTCTTTGTTCCCTCCACAGCCCAGCTCAGCATTTCCTTCGTCTTCTCTCTCTTCCTTACCTCCAGTTACTGGACAACTTCAGATATTCTGTGAAGACTGAGTTTGAG
Organism: Uropsilus gracilis; assembly: GCA_004024945.1. NCBI lineage: Eukaryota > Metazoa > Chordata > Mammalia > Eulipotyphla > Talpidae > Uropsilus > Uropsilus gracilis. Next base: position 82,005 of record PVHY01001668.1, read on the forward strand.
CAGAAAACCACCACTGCTTGTTTTATAGCACAAAATAACTAGCTCATGTACTGCACTCTCTAAGTGCCGAGCACATGAATGAACCATAGCTTTCCAATATCTAGTTAACTTTAAAAAATTACGGTGGCTACTGAGGAAGGTTTTGGACTATGTTAAAGTAATGAGTCTTACATGTTTTCTTTTGTAGTTATTTGAAAGTCACTTTGTTAGAAATAAATTAGTCTGCACTGATAGTCTTGCATTGGTTTGGTATTTTGGTTGAGAAGGCTGGGCATGGTGGTAAGAACCCACGAGTGGAAAGTTTAAATTGTGTTTTAAAGTTTTTCTTTTCTGCAGTTTTTGGAGCTGAAAGCAGAGAGCAGCTGGCTGGCTTTTGCATATCAATGGTAAAGGAAGGTACAGTGTAGATGCAAAGGAACTGCTTGTAGCCTGCTTTGGAGAGAGAAGCAGGTCTGTATGTGTTAAAGTGAAGGTAAAAAGCCCTTCATGGTCACCCTTTTTCAGGGCGAGTACTGGATGGGCCCCCACCATGTCTCTGACCTGTGGATGACACCAGGGTCCAGGGACCCCTTAAATGGGGCCCAAAAACAAAGGGCACTTTGCCCATGCTTTCTCCCTGCGCTCTACAGGGCGCTGGGCCACCCATCTCCCTGGAAGCCCTGCCGGCCCACCACACAGCCCCCTTCAGACTGGGCGAGACTGCCGGATGCAAGGGCCAACAGAGGGGGTGGGGTGTTGGGAGGGATGGGCGGTTTGCAAGGAGTCACCCTCTCTGATCTCCAAATCCAGTCAATCCTCACTGGAAACAACTAAGTCACTAATTCAGCAGCAGATACACATGAAGATGGAGATGAGGAGAAAGAAGTAAGGCAAACATTTCAGATCCATGGGACACAGGACTGTGAGACTAACCATAGAGATGAACTATCTCAGAAATACAACCATCAAAGTCTCCACAGATGGGGGTAGAATTTCCGGTTCAAAGGTGCCTTCAGTACAAGCTTGGCACCCTCCCATTCTACATGGAGAGGAAGGCCACAGAGAAGGGCAGCAGTCCCAAGACAAACCAGACCAACCATTCGCTAGCACCTATCCTGACCAAGAAACATTTTATACAAATATGGTCATTGGGAGAAATGCTCCCATGAACTGGCTACCTGCAACAAAAAATAGACCTAGAAAACTAAGCACAGGCCACTGTGTCCCAGGAAAACATGTCTACACCTGGCAAAAGAACACTAGTCCAGAAAAGAAAAACAAGACTCTAAGGGACTAAAAATTGACTAATAACTGGCAGAGAAAGAAGAGATGGAGTGGCCAGAAGAAGGGGACAGAGGGAAGGGAAGGGGGGAGAAAACTTAAATGGGAAGAAAAAAAAAGAATTGTTAACAAATCTTATGAAATAAAACTTAAAAAGTTTTAAAAATTAAATGTATTCCTTTTAGTCCAAAAAGAACAGTATGAAGACACCATGTAGAAACATACAGTCTTCCTGTTAAGCAAAAGTATGGTGTTGCCATGAACCCTTTCATGAGCAGAAAGAACAATTACCACTAATTTATATGGATAAGAAATGAAGCATTCTCAGACTCCAAAAATGATTTACCAAATCAAATCAAATACCACTGAGGGGATGCAGACTAGTACAGCCTATATGGACAATGCTATGGAGGTTCCTCAAAACATTACAAATAGATCTACTGGAAAATCCAGTCTTTACTTAAAGACTGTAAAAACACTAGTTGGAAGACTGGCTTCACTCCTATGTCCACTGCAGCACCGTTTGCAGTCATGCTATGGAAAACACCTTGGCACCCAACGACAGAGGAGTAGATAAGGAAGATGCGGTGTACATACACAATGGAATGCTACTCAGCTATTCCATAAAAAAATAAATAAACAAACAAACAAATAAAACCCTGCCATTTACAACAACATAGAAGGAACTGGTGGGTACAGATGATGCTAAGTATATCAGAAGGAAAAAGACAAATAGTGGGCGATTTCACTCAGGAGAGCAATAGAGTGAAACAGAGTAACAGAATAAAGAAACAGAAAACTAAACCAAAACAGACCCTGAAAATCTACCCATAACTGAAGCTTTAGACAGGGAGGGGTGGAGCAAAGCAGGGAGGGGGCCCAATAGTAGTGGAGGTCTGTCTGGTGGGCAGGGTACAGTAACAAAACATCTGAGGTGGTGTGAGTCTGCACCCCTAAGACATATAGTGCTGTACACCAGAGGAACCTCAACAAACATAACTGAATTTCTTAATGGCACAGGAATCTGAGAATCAATGCCGAAGAACCCACACCCAGGCTGTGCTTTTTTGGCTCTGTGTTTAAAGCAAAAACATTCGAGAGCTTCTTCCTTCCATCAGTAAACACAAGTGCTCTTGGAGCTCTGCTATAAAAGTGAAGCAGCGTATGGCACTCTTTCACCCAAGAAGGGTACCCTGTTTTTCAGATCTGCATTTCTGATTGATAACTTTATCTCTTTTAAATAACACACTTAAAGAATTCTCATTTAGTATGTTTGTGGGCATGACCATACATGCAGCCATCCCAGAACAGCAGCAAAATATATTACAGTGGTGAAGGAGTACTTAGGAGTGGTACAAGTCCCTTCTGAGGTGCTCACTCTTCAAATGTCTGATAAGCACCTCCACCCAAATCCAAGGGAGAAAGCCTGGGGTCTCCAAGTCACATCCTGCAGCCTGTCAAAGGTTCCTCAAATGTGAACTCATCAGGGTTCCTCAAATGTGAACTCATAAGCACTTAATGATGCAAAACACATTGACACAGGAGTGTGGTTGCTTCATTCTTCTGTCCTGAGGAGTCAGTGGTCCCAGAGTGTGATTGGGTAGGGAAGTAATTGGGTGGGGAAGTAATAGGTTAGAGACTCCAACAATGAAATGAATATCCTTGTTGGGGGTATTTTCATTTGGAGGAGAGAGAAAAAAAATCAGAAGAGGCAGGTGCTTACCACAGAAATAAAACATCACTGTGCCCTTTTTTCCATGAAGGGTACATTTCAAGACCCCAGTTGTTGCCTGAAGCCACAGGTAGTACTGACCCCTGGAGAGACTGTTTTTTCCTATGAAGTGCTTTGTAAATCAGGTGCAGTAAGAGATTAACAACAACAATAATGAAACAGAACAATTGTAACAATATACTCTAATGAAGGTTTTGTAAATGTGCTCATTCTCAAAATACTTTACTGTCTGCATTACACCTCAGAGTATTTTATCATCAATGAGTTTTCAGACTTTGGTCACTGAAACATGAACTGTGGTGTGGACAATGGTATTTGGGCATGAATGGGGGATGGAGGATTGAATGGAAGGAATTTTTCAAGTCAGGTAGAATCAGGTATTCAGCATTCCCTAATGCTGGCTCCATATGATCCAGAAGTACACAAGCTACGCAAATCTTAAGCACTTAATGATGCAAAACAGACAAGAACAATTCTAAGACTAGGAGGTACCCCCAAAGTAAAGCTGCGTTCAAAATGTGTGTCTTCAAAGTGTGTGTCTGGGAGCCCTACTTCATAGTGTGCGGCAGGAATGAGGATGTGTAGCAGCAGGTGGAGCTACCACCTCCATGTAGTTGGAGAGGTGGTTTCTGGAGCTGCTTATAAAGAGTTGAAATGGGGGGGAGGGGACAGAGTTGAAATTGAGTGCTGACTATATGCAAAGCTAGAACAGAAAATCCCAGTGTGCTGACAACAATGCTCTAGAACTATAATGCCATCCAAACCCGATCCCCAACTCAGAGAGGGCTTCATGGGGAAACATGAGTTATATCTAGCCTGGGTCCCAGAACACTGGCTGACTAGGACTGAGCAGACAGGAGCCAGGTCTTCCCCTTCCTTCTGTAAAGTAAAACAAATGATTTAAGGGCACTCCTGTCCGTAGTTCCACCAAAGGAGACAAGTTAAATAGCCCAGACTAGGCTGAACTGGACTTGCAAATAAACTATGTCAACAAGATGGAAGCAAATCCTTCACTTCAAAGAAAGATCTTGATTTGTGGCACCATTAGGACTCCCAGTCCACAGCAGGGAAGATATCAGAGAGACAGGGTTAGTTTTAACAGAGCGCCTGCTTTCCTCAACACACAGACAACATCAAAGAGGTACTGCAATCAGATGCTCTCTGTAAAAATCCTTCAAAACATGTTTTCCTTGCAGGCTATGTAAAATCCTCAGGATTTTGGTGAGGCTCAGGATTTGATCTCTGGAAACTGCACCTGTCTTGAGTCTTTTACAAATTCACTCATTTGCTTGGCTTAATTATCCTGATGTCAATACTTCCTACCCAGTGCCTTCATCTCCTTCCTGCAACAGAACAGAAGCAGGCAGGAGGAGTAAGCCAACCCGGGTAGGAGGATACAGAGGTGGGGACACCAAGCTCTGACAGGGGGCAAAGACAGGACACAGTGGGTCTCTGCACCCCCACTATCCCAAGCCTTGCCCCTACACTTTCAACACCCTTCCCCTTGCTAGAAATTGCATGTATAAGCTTTAGCTACTTCGAGTAAGTCAGGGCCTCTGAGATAAGAGCAAAGAAAGAAAAACCAGTGGAATGGTTGAAGAAGAAGAAAAAAAAAATCTGGGTTCCGTTCAAAACATCTAAAATAAAAATCAACTCTTTAAAAAAAGTATTATAAGAAAGTGTTGCCTTCACTTGCTGCAGAGCAATGCATGCTAACTAAAAGAACCTGAGTATATTCATCCCTCCCTTAGCACAGAGCTCTGATTATTTGGCCTGACGAGGCCTGAATACATAAAAACATTTATAAACATGAACCACTGGATTTTTTAATTTCCATCATGAGCCTTGTTGAAATCAATCAAAGATGTCCTTTGTTACTTGGTTTTGATCGAATGCGAGAGACTTTAGTCATTTCCTCAGAAACAGACATAAACTATAACTACCCACTAGCCCACAGTCAGCCACACAAAAAGGCTCGCTGACAAGCTTAATTTAAAAACAAGAACACATTATTTAACTGAAAAATCCAGCCATTAAAAAATCCAAACCCATGCAAAAAACATTCCTAGCAGAAAAACCCTTACTGTAAGGATAGACATAATTCCAAATAACTTTTTATTTGACTCACAAGCCTTTCCTATAGAGATCTATAGGAAATTTTGTTCTATGAAGAACAAAAACCATTCTGTATTTGTAAACATCAAATAAAATAAACCTTTAACATCCTGTGCAAATTTCAGATTTCAAATTCCAAGAAAATCCTCCAAATCATTAAGTTAGCGACTGCTGTATATACCTTTAAGATGAAAAACATGCTTATTGCTGTTACATATTTTCTATAGCCCTCTTGACATTCTAAACCATGACCAACATAATAAAGCAACATATCAGATGAAATCATCAGGAAGTGAGATCCCTACAATTTACAATGATGTCATATTTCATATTTTAAAATTAAGTGGGCTCCAGTTTCCAGTGAGGGAAGACATAAGTATCTAGAACAGGAGTAGGCAGCAAGTTACACCCAGTCTTTCACCTATTTTTTGTAACTAAAGGTTTATTGGTACAGAACCATGACCTTCATTTATACATTGCACTTTTGCAAGACACAAGTAGAGGTGAACATAGGTTCACCCTATACAAAATACTTATTATCTGATACCTGGTATTTGCCGACCTCTTCTCTAGGAAACAGTTGCCTCAGAGGTAACTCTTAAAATAAGAAATACTAATTCTGGTTTAGTGACCTAGCTGGGAAACTACCTAAGTTACTTATCCTTAAGCTGTTTTAATTTTCTCATTCACAATAGAATAATTGACTTGGAGTAGTTAAGTACCAGGCACTATTTTATGGGCTTCTCTTTTAGTATATGAACAATGAATTTATTCATTTAATTCTAACAACCCTGTAACTGAAGTCAATAATTATCTGCTTCTTACAGTTGAGGAAACTGAATTGGGGAGGGGATGGGAGGAAGCTAAATACCTTACCCAAGATAACATTCTGTTAAGTGGACAAAAATGAGGATCAGGACTTTAAAATCTGGACCCAGAACTGGTGTCATTATTAGTCTCTGCTATACTGACAATTTTAATTTTGTAAAAGTTATAATAATAAAAAGAAATCTCAAAAGGTTTGTTAGCAATGTAGATCAAAATAGTAAAGTACATCTCTACAGAGTTTAGGATAGGATACCTAAAATAAGAATATACAAGGACTACTATAGAGTCTCAATTGTGAGATGGAGCGAAACTTGAGTAACGGAATTATAAATCTCACCATCCCCAACCCCATTCTTGACTTTGTTCTGTAAGTTAAAGAACCAAACTAACAAACCAGTGGTCTTCTCGTGGCAATTCAGGAAAAAGACTGGCCAGGGGGATCCAAACCCTTGCACACTTGCTTCCATCCAGCCATAGCCTTTGCCCAGCTGCCATCTAGAAAAAGGCTGAGCAAGCCTCAACAGAAAGCATGGCAGGAAGTGCTGGATCCAGAAATCCCTGACTCATCCCACCATGGCCTCAAGTTCCCCAGGATGTCTGGAGGAAATGAATCACCTCAATGTTGCCCAGAGCTCTTTTGTATTGAAAGGTAGGATTATGGATCTAGATAAAATAAGGGAGAAATGTACTGCTAAACCACCATTCAGTGGCTTCACACCACCTTTCAATCAGGCTAGTCTTCATGACCAGATTGAGGTTTTTGAGTTAAGAGGAGGAAGGGGGGGGGGTGGATTTTAAAAAGTGGGAAATAAATTCAATAAATGAATGAATGATGTGGAAAAAGTTTTAAATAAATCAAACCAAAATTCAGCAGATTTTTCATATCTGCTGATTAAGTCTAGATCCGTGAGTCTGATATTTAAGAACCTCTTCATCTTACCCTCTCTCTCCTTCTCCAATCTTCCACCCTTCTCCCTTTGGCCTATCAGGTCTCCAGGACAGCCTGTTTTCCTGTCAGCATCAGATCTACCCCTACACCACACTCATATCTACTCCCTGACTTTCTCTTTCACTACTAACAGCACACCCAGTGCACAGGGTCAGTCTCTGAGTCAAATATTGTGGGGTGTCATCTGTATTTCTTTTGAGGGAAATACAGTATGGGGAGGAAACAAGGACACGCAAGACTAAACACAGCCGCATGTGAACAGTTCAAAGTGCTGGAGGAAGAAGGGATCTAAACGGATCAGAGAGAGGCCATGACTGCATTGGATGGCAAAGGAAGAAGGAACCTGCAAGAGTTGGCTGAGCTGATAAATTTGTAGGGGTAACCTAACCATACAGGACAAAAAGGCTGTCATCACACACTCTGGAGCCTGAGAGACTGGGGGCCAAAGGTCTGGCTCCTCTTGACTGGAAACAGGATTTGTAGTCCTTTAGAATCAAATCAATCAGGCTGACATGTAACCATTTGGTAGCCAGTCCTGCTGTAATAACAAGGCTTTTATACTTTGTTCCTATGGCATCTTTCCCTTCTGTCAATGCCAACATTTCCTACTTCTACCCATTCATTCATTCAAGCATATAATCACACATTGGCTTTCACTGTTTAAATAGTACAAAAGAGCCTTTGCCTCTTTAATAAGACTTCATTTCATTTTTAAAGAATAGATTCTTTCAAACAGACCCCTAGTACTTTTATCTTTTAAGTTGAAGGTCTCTGATAAGTAGTGCTAATTTGGCTGAGAAACATTTAAATGACACTTGGGCTGTCTGGTTACTTAACTGGGGTTCAGTCACCCAATAAACATCTGTATTCCAATAGACTCTCTGCCTACCCACTAATTATATGAACTTAGACCTTCATGATTTAAAACATAAACCTTTGTGAAATGGTCAGGAAAGCCACAGTCAGGGGAAAAAACTAACAGATAGAACTTATGGTAGAAATAAATATTAGGCTAAGCAGTGTAAGTGGTGGCTCTTAGCCAAAAAATAAATAGGCAATAAAGAGTTGAAGAAATTACATGTTATGGTATATTTGCAATCTGATGGTGGACAAAGAGTTGTGGCTTATTTCTTAAGATTTGTGTATGTTCTGAGCACCAAGCATCTGGCTGGAAGCACTATCTGAATGAATTCACTCATATCTCAAGTTCAAAGATCTTAGATCATCCATTTTTTATGCCACAATCAAACACAATAGTCAGATTTTTCATATGACATCACAGTGAAGGCCAGATGTTTTTAATCAACATGTTACTTCACAATCATATTTGTAGTATTTAGAAATGACTTGCTTTTTTTTTTCCCCCTAGCTTCAAAGTTTTCAAACACAGGTTTTCTTCACCAGCAATGGCAAACTTTTTTATTTCTCACAAAAGCTTCTAAGTCAAAGATTCTCAGCAATTTTTAGAATTCAAAAGTTGTCATTCATTGCAAGATTTGACAGAATTGACTGAAATGCCAAAACCTGTCATGAAGTTTTACATAAAAATCAATGTAGGCACAGCACAGTGTGTTAAAGTGGGGCTGAGGGATGAATCCGCTTCAGCTTCCTCATACACCAAGTTTTCTTTGTGGCAAATATTTTAAACATGTTTGTGAGAATTATCAAGGATTAAAATGAAATTACTGAGCAAGTCATTAACACTTTACATGGAAAGTATATGAACCATAATGTAAAATATATCTGACCACATATCTTAGCTGAGAATTACAATAAAATTTGGTGTAAAAACTTTAGAGCAGACACTCCCATCACTGGCACTCTTCTTGAAGCTGGAGGCAGTTTCTTAGAGATCAGGGATTGCTGACAATAACCAAGGATCTCCTCCAAAATACAAGAAATATCTTGTATTTTGAAATATGTCCTGTTACTATTTAAAATGCAGAAAAAACTGCACACCCCAAAATTCCAGAGCCTCAAGTCAAAGTCTTTGTACATTAACTAATGTGAAGTTGCAAATATTACCTCAAAGTATGAAGTCAATGAATGTCCCAGCCCATGGACACCCAGAGAGAGTACTGTGAAAAGGAAAGGTGTAGAGGGATTTACCGCTTTACTGTTTTACTTATTTTTAATGGCAGTAATATTAGGATACTCTATCAGGTTTGTCACCATGAATGTTAATAGAAAGCTATGACTCCAGCCCTCTGAAATACAATCATTTATTACACAGGTTCAACTCCCAGAGCCTACAAATACTCTGGGTCACCTGACTCAGGGCAGGCCCATTACAAACATTATCATTGCTGACCCTGGGTCAGCAAGAGGGGTACAAATGACAGAGGCACTTTCACAGACACTTCCTGTGTGGCACATGTTTTAGAAAAATGGTTGGTAGCTCCCCGAATTACTCCCTAAGAATGAAGCTGCTGACGTATAAGGAGTTAAGTGTGCACAGAGCCTTACAGCAGGACATTCTAAACAGTATAGGCCCGTCTTGCAATACAGAAATGCCAGTAATGTCCACCAACCTAAGCCCCAGAGTTTGAGAGGCTTGCTTAAACTAAGAAAGAATCTATTTCTTTAGGAAATGGCAGTTAAAATTTCTACTTGACTTTCTACTTCCATATGCAGAAAGACACAATAACCTGTGAAATTTCTAAATTTCCAAAGCCACTGCAGTTCTAAAACAAGATACAGCGTGAAACATTCAATTTGTGTTACCCATATATCCCTCACATATATAAGAAGGGAGAGCACCAAGGACAAGAGGGCACTCAACCGTCCCGGTGAATGGCTTCTAGCCCCATAAAAGGCAACTCTTGTTTTTCACACCGTGCCATCCCAGGCTTCACTCCTCACTTTTCTCATCCTTTCTACTGGATCAAGAAAGTGGATTCTATCTCTTTCCTTCCTCTTCTTTCTCATATTTAAAACATCCACATTGAGAGATGCTTTTTTTCAAGGGAAAACTGATTAATTGGCAACAGTGATTAATACCCCTTTGACCCAGGTCTCCACATTAATGGGAGTAAATTAAACAAATGAGGAAATATTTAGGTATACAATTTTCACAACGATGTTGTTTACAAGAAAAATGAAAACAATCAAAATATATTATAAGAAAAAAATGGAAACACAAGATGCAGGCATCTGATGAAACTTTAAGCAGGTGCCCAATAGTGGACACCACTGACTCATGACACACAAGGACATCCATGACACAGTGATCAATTTTTCTAAATATACATAACCTAAAAAGTCAGGGAGGATGAACATGTACTGTTTCTAGTACTTTTTTCTTCTTCATCACTGACCCCATGAACATCTACTCTCAGGGAAGAAGGGGGGGACAGAGAGAAAGGTGGAAACATTTTCGCAAAACCTTTTCCAATCCCAGAGTCTGTAACAGATCTGCCCCGCCCCCCTACCAAATCCCCAGACAGGCTATCAGTTTCCAATATGTGCTGTTCTCTCTGTAGTGGAATCTCAGAGATTTTATTTTCCTTTTTGTTTATCTGTGCTTTATAATCTTATACTCAAGACTATTATTTTTTATACATTATTTCTGTCTAGCAAAAAGAGCATTATGAACATGTGTTCATATGTCTATTGCAGCACTATTTATAATTTCAAGGACATGGAAGCCCCCTAAAAACCCCAAAACAAATGACTGGATGGAAAAAATGTGGTATATACACACAATGGAATATTACTCATCAATTTAAAATGACAAATTGGGTGATTTTATGATAACCTGGATTTACTTAGAAGAAATATTAGCAGAAACAAATCAAAAAGAAAAAGACAGAAACCAAATGATTTCACTAATATATGGGATATAGGAAAAAAATAAACAAAAGCCATGAAGAAAAGTCAAAACAAGCTAACCACCAAACTGAAGCACACAACTTGGGGTGGGGGGGAAGGGCGGAAAGGTGGAGAAGGTGGGGGGATAAATCCCTGGGATTACAAAGATGTGAAATTTATATAAAAATATTCTTTTAATGATAAGGAAAGTAGAATTTGAAAAAGATCTGTCTCAGTTTTAATACAGTTTTAATATCCCAAGTTCATAACTTGGTAGTTGCATGATCTTGGTCAAATGGACAAGTATTATAGAGAAGTTAGTTCAAGTCCCATATTGAATAAAAGAAATGAGTTCTATATACTATACAAAATAGAAATTTTAAGTGCTTACACTTTAAAGAAAACTAATCTAAACCCATCTCATAAGGCAAAAAAAGAGATAATAAAAACAGGAATTTTCATTTGCCAGGGTAACCAAAATTATGCTTTTAAGAAAACAAATCTAAACCCATATCATAAGACAAGGAGATACAATAAAAACACTGAAATTTTCGCTTTCAATGATAACCAAAAAAAGCACACAAAGTAGTCCTGAGTTTGTGTTTTTACATACAGCAAAACAAGCAAAAAATCCTGAGTTTCAGCACTGTCATGAAATTGGTGGTCAGTGTTCATGGAATTGTATTTAATATGAAATCTTAAAGAAAGCATTACATGCCAATGCATTTATGTCAGGAAATGGTTAGCCTAAACCAAATAGCAATCTGCACAAAGGTGTCCAGTGCAGAATCCAATAATGTAATATATGCAGGAAAGTACCTGCATGTGGGCGGGGGTTAGGGGGTGGAGGGGGTGATCTTCCATAAATCTTGGCATAATGAAGCAACAGAATCAGGAGCTACCATGCCATTACTAAATGAGGGTATGTGCCCTATAAACTTGCATTTTAAGTCAACTACTAAAGAAATACAAAAGTGCTTTCTGACAGAGTATGAACAAACTTCACATGACTCAGACAACATGAAAAAATAACTTCTAAGACTACACTTGCTACACCTGCCAGATTAGCAGTAACTGACTATTCACTCCCCCTCAGAACCTGGACACCCCTCCACTACATCAAAATGGGCACCACGGTTTTGAGGCAATTACAAATTTTGTCAGTACCTTGTGGTAAATAAAAGACAGGTTAAAAGACAAATTTTATTATTTTCCAATACCCTTAAAATTTTTGCCTTTTTTAATGTGGAACTTCCCCAAAATGATAAATATGGAGGCATTAACTTTATCTTGGGTTTGAATCAGTACTGGCCTTGTACACATCTTTTTTTGAATATTGAATTAGGACTAAAATTCATTGAGAGTAAACCTCTTCGACTTAAAATACAGAGAGAGAGTAAACTGGATTTACCGTCTTATTCTGTCCAAAACTGTTCCTTAGGCAAAATTGCAAAGACATACAAACATAGTAAATATAATGCATGCCAGGCACCTGTTCCCAGCTCATGTCTCACCACCCCCAGCCAGCCTTGTTCCATTTGTACTCTCCCTCAACCCACACCCATGTTATAATGAACAAGTTCCCAAAATCATAACATTTCTTGTATGAAAGTCTTAGCATCTTGAAAAGATAACATAAAACTATCATTATCATATCCTCCCCAATGGGTAGTAATTCTTGTCAGAAGAGGAATTTCTACTTCAATATCAAAACATTTTCCATCAAAGATCAAATTTTTAACTAACTTAGAAAAGTTTTATTTCTAAAAACCATGCATTTGCTTGTTTGAATTAGTGTCTTATAGGTCCATCATGGTCATGGGTTGAAAGGTGTGTTAATAATTTTTATCTATAGGTTTCCCTTTCCTCATTTTCCTGGTCAGCTGTTAATGGCAGAAAGCAAGCTGTTTGTCCTGTTGTAGAGCCCACAGTTTGACTGAATTGCCAGGGACACTTTTACATGCTCTAGCTCCCCTTTAACATTCAGGTTGCTTCAAGTTTCCCTGTTGCTAGCAGATTAAGTAGGTAAGTGTGTAGATAGATATATGGGCAGGTAGATGCACTGATAGAAAGAAGGAAAGAAGGATCTAGATACCCATAGTACACTGAACAAAACCAGATTTTATATGCTGGTGACATTAATTAATATGGGGGTGGGGAAGCTTATCCCCACCCAAAATTATCTTTGGGGTAAATCCAGAAGTTGAGTCCTAAGCTTATCCAGCAATACTGAGATCACAGGAACAGGGATAGGGAAACCAGACTCATCCATCCCTTTCCTACTCCTTCTTAGAGCATGAGGTGGGCTCTCAGAGAATGCTTTGGATGGGCTCCAGAGCAAAGTAGCTCAGCTGTACCCCTCTCCTGCTGTGTGAACTTCAGGGAACTTTATTGTACCTCTGGGTCCCTTACCTGTAAAATGGAGAAAATACTCTGAGAATTCACTGAGATAAGACAGAAAAAAAGCTTGGTACATAGTAAATTTTCAAATAAAAGTTGTTATTATTTACTTTTTTAAATTATTATCTCCAATTAAAAATGAAGCTCTCCTAAAAACTAAACTTCAACTATACTGTGTGACCTCTTTTCTCCTACAAGAATCTAGACTAAATTGGGTTTTACTCTGAGTTTTTCTCTCACTTGAGTTCTTCCACTTTCTGCTTATTACAGTCCTTCACAAGACCTACTCCTGGGGAAGTAGCACTTCTTCCATATTTTGCAAACAGAGGTGGAATCAGCTGTCCTGGAACAGTCTGGAACTACTCAGGTGCTCAGGAAGCATTAAGTGAGGGGCAAAGACATGTCTCCTCTGACAAAAAGTCTGGCACATGTCAAGTAAAGTCTTTAGCACTAGAAGCCTCCTGAAGACTAACTGCTGGGCTTGGTTGGGGGAGGGGAACCCAACAGTCCCATGGTTTAATAATTAATAACCTGAAATTTCCCTTTTAAAATATGTATTCAGTTCCAAGCACTGGGATAGGTGGTATACAGGAAAAAAGTCAATGCTAAGGCACAGTCTTTGGAAAAACAAAGCTATCATCTAGTAGTAGAAGAGCTACTAAAGAGCAATAATAAAATATGATATAACCATAAGTATCACGAGAGGGACAAATGAAATGTCAGGGAAAAAATCAGGCAGGAAAAATTAAGGATAGTTATAGAGGGCCGTTTAAGAAGGATATTTCAGGCATAAAATGCTACACTAAACAGTAAGTCATTTCAACAGCCAAAGAAAGGGCTGGCAGGAGCAAGGAGAGAGAATTTCAGTGGCAGCTGAGGTGTGGGAATGCTTGGGAATGGCAGTAGTTGTTAATAGAGTGTCGAATGTGTGAAGGAACAGAAGCTGGATAGATTCAATGGGGCTAGATCCTAAAAACCCTTATGTAAAGAGGTTGGAGTAGATTTGATAATTGATAGGTTTGAGACTTTTTCAGCCAACAAGTGGCATGGTCAGAGGTGTGTTTTATAAAAATGAACATGGATGCACAGAGGCTTGGAGACAAGGAGACCACCTAGCTAGGACCCTAATTCAGAAGTCAGGGACTGCCCAGTAAGGAAGACAGGAACATACAAACATCACTTAAATTTCGAATGGAAAAAGTATGACTGGGTGATAAAAGAGTTGGAAGAAATCAAATGTCTGAAAAACAAAAAACAGTGAGGCCATTAATGAAAATAGAAGTCAGTTCAAAAAGCTGGGTCTAGGAGAACAAGATGCTGAATCCCGTCTGATTCTGAATCCCACATGTGGAATGTGATGCATTACAGAACACAGAGTGAGCAGCCAAGCCAAGAGGAAAAAATCAGAGAAATAACAGGTTTTAGGAGGTAGCTAGGTGAGGCAGGAGAAACAAACGGAGACACGGTATTCAGAGAAGATTCGGGTCAGTACAAGTCATGGAATGTAAAGAATGAGAGCTGCAAACTAGCTAAAGCACCAAGTGAAGCATTGAGTGAAGAAGCGAAAGCCATGAATGTAAACCCTGTTTAATGAACAATATAGAGAAATAAAGAAAAGGGCGGGGGAAGGGTTGGTGACATAGGAAAGCGCAATCAAGAGTGAATCATTTTTAGGAAACGTTCTTAAGCAAATAAAAGGAGGTGAAAGGGAATGGCTGAATTCTTAAGAAAAGGAGTGATCCTGAAGCCTCTAAAGAAATGGCAGCAAATACAAACACAGAACTAGGTTCAAGTGAAAACAGAAGTTTGAGAGCCAAAATGTCTAGCTAGCAAATCTGCTCTACTTTCAGTTTCAGAAACCAAGATTTTAAACAGAGATTTCACCTAGAAAACAAGATAATTGATTTTTCTAGAAAGAAAACTGAATACACCAGACCCACATTTCCATAGGACAATAGCCGTTGATGCCACCACCACCCAATGGTGAGCACCTGAAGGTCACCGCTGCTCCCAACAAGCACCTTATTTATCCCAATCATTTTGATGGCCCCTCAAGGTGATGTTTGCACTCTTGACTAGGTCTTTCCAATAAAAGAAAGATGTCACCTTTGAGAGTATATGGGAGCTGCAGACCTGGAAATAGTGAAAAAACATTGGGATGGGAATGGTCGTAGAAGAAAAGAAACAAGAATGGAAGTCAACAGTCAAAAAATCAAAAGAACTGTGTTCACCAGTCTAAGGCAGAGATGAGAATTTTATTGGGGAGGCTCGCAATGCCCTATATCCTGACAGCAGAGGTCAAGACAGAAGGTCACAGGGCTGTAGGGCTAGTGAGGACCTGAGGGAGGGCAGAGGATTGCACTGCCCTAGATGGGAGTCCAAGGGGGAGCAGAGGAGGAGAGGGGAAGGGAGGGAAGTGGAAGTGACCTGGGAAGCAAACTATACAGGTCTTTCCTGCAAGTTTTCTGGTAGGAACTAGAAAGTATCATGTGTATAAAAAATATTAGGGGACAGATACACACTAAAGCTAGGTGGAAGGATTTCACTTTGGAAGGAAAGTGAAATTACAATCAGTCGGGCACAGTAGTGTGCACCTATAATCCCAGCTACCAAGGAGGCTGAGGGTTAGCAATCACTTGAGTCGTGAGTTCAAGACTACCCCAGGCAACACAGCAAGACCTAGTCTTTAAAAAAAAATAGCCAGGCATGGTGGCACATGCCTGTAATCACAGCTGCCTGAGGCTAGGGAATCACCTGAGTCTGTGGGTTCGGGACTACCCCGGGCAACATAGCAAGACTGGTCTCAAAAAAAATTAAAAAAACATAAATTACAATCAGTCCAAAAAGAAAAGTTAGTCCTGCAAAAATTCACCCTGCATGTAGCTTCATCTCACAGCTATTCAACTCCTAGAAGTCAACTGGCAGTGACTTTGTCTTAGCAAAAAAAAAAAAAAGAAAAGGAAACAAGATCTGGTTTGGTAAATCACAGTCAGTACAGAGAATTAAATGTTTGTGAAATGAGCCATGGAGATGGTAAAGACTATTTTTAAACTACACACTTGACATCCTTTGAAGCATCCTTAAAACACAATTTTTAGATAAAAAGTACTCTCTTCTTATTTGCAGAGGGCTATATATATTCCCTCAAATTTCGAAGATCAAAAGTTCAAAGTCAGTTCTGTCTCATTGACAGCAAATGCACGACACAGGGAAGGAATCAGGGAGAGCCTGAGCCTCTGGGCACTGCATGATCCCTAAGTCTCTGCATGTAGGAAGAAAAACACACACAGACATCTTCCATGTGGAGAATAACTCCATGCGGCTATACCGCCGTCCTGGTAGCCTGGCAGGTCTGCAGGGGGAGCCGCAATGTATGCTTAAGTCACAATCAGGAACTTAAGGCCTTATCACCAATGCCTGAGTTATTCGTTTTTCCAACAAGAGTATTAATAAGTTTTTAAAAGAATGTTTTTAATCAACCTTTCCAATACTCAAAGAACTGTAAATCAGAGTGAGACCCTTTATGTCACGGTCTGAACGACTGGTAACCAGTACTTGGAAAGGTCCAGGAAGAGAACAAGGCCACCGTGCTGTTGCTCCCTGTGCTCTGAATAGGAAAGACGGGGGAGGGTGGGGAGAGGGGTACAACACACGACTGAAATGGACAAAAGGAGCCACTGTGAGAATCAAAGTCTCCTTTCCCTCCAATTCAGAGGACACCCAGTTCCTCCCCTGGGCATCAGAATCAGAGTTTGTTGGAAGTCGGGCACGGTGGCACATAATTACATAATTACATAATTACAGCTGGCCTGTAATTCCAGCTACCTGGGAGGCTGAGGCTAGGGATCACTTGAGTCCACAAGTTCAAGACAACCCTGGGCAACATAGTGAGACCTAGTATCTAAAAAAAAAAGAAAGAAAGAAAAAGAAAAAAGAATTTGCTGCTAAATCACAGAGAAGCTGTAAACAGATACCCTTACTGCATGATAATTTAGCAGCATCAGGCAACATTTTAAATATACACACCTTGTTGCCTAGTAACTGCTCCTGTGAGATGCTCAGTGAAATATTTTAGAGCTAATTAATCATTGGGAAACATCTAAATGTATATAAATACAGTCTATGTGATTGAAGGAACACTTGTCACTAATAAACACCACACAGCTATATAGATATAGACACTAAAAGATGGTCTTTCAAGGGAAAGGAAAAAAGGAAGCTCCCAAACAAGAGTAGCAAGAATGTGCTTTTTGTAGACCAAAGAAAATTTCTAGAAACGCATACATGTATGTATGAACACTGTATGTCTGGGAGAAAAATCAACTTTCAAAGTATGGAATGAGAGGATTGAAATGAGAAAGGAGAGAAGAAAAGAGAAAAGGAAGAGACTCATTTTTTAGTACTAAGACATCTGAACAATGAGCACATACTACTTTAGTAATTTAAGAGTTTTAAAAATTACATTAATGAAACTGTAAGAAATCAGTTACATAAGGATGAAAACAGTCATCTGTAAAATTGCTTTTTCACATTGTTAAAAAGATGAAGATATGGCAAGTGCAGCTATAACTCCCAGGACTGACCCAGAGGTTAGCATGAACTTGACATGACACAATGGTTAAAGATGACTAGAAATTACATCTGCTGAAGGTAAAAGGCACCCAGAGCTGGTGAGGCAAGAATGGACCGGTCAGCAATAGGGTCTTCTTACAGACCCAAATTCAATAACTTCCATAAACTGACTGAAAATATTGGGGTAAAAGAATTGATGAACTCTTGCCATTTGCAACAACATGGAGGGAATGGGCAGATATGATGCTGAGTAAAATAAGCAAAAGGACAAGAACAAATACCTGACGATGTCACTCATAAATGGAATACACAGAAACCAAACAGAACGCCAAAGCAAAAACAAACCCTGGAAGGATGACTACAGAATTGAGGCTTTCAAAGGGGACTAGGAGGAGGCATTCAATGAAGAATGTCAGAGGACAATGGGTGCCTTGGGCGAGAGGGGGGACCTGGGGGGTGGCAACATGCATCTAAACCTGTATCTCTGCATCATACACAGTACTATAAACTAGTGTTAGCTTAGTAAAACATAACATAAATATGGAAATATGCATAAAGGATGACAAATATGGCTGACATAAGTATGGAAAGAAAAAGCCCTAAGAAAAATACAGGTATTCCTAAATCTAGAAATTCCCATTCATCTCACCTTTCCAGGAAGATCTGTAAGGTCCACTATCTAAATTTTAGCCAAAAGCCATAGCTTTCCTCCCACAAAAGTGAGTATTGCCTGTAGAAGCTAAAAGGTAATCCAAGGACCTCTAGCATATGTGGTGTGGGGAAATGAATTAAAAAAAATTACTGAAAATGGAAGTTAGGCTATGAGAAGACATGGTGTCCCTCAACCTCCAGTGCAGATCAAGGAAACTTTCCCAATCTTCCCAAATTATAGAAAAGATCATGCTCTTGGGGGTCATATCCATTCCGAAGTATTATAGGGAAGATGGGGAAATGTCTTTCAGGGCACAGTGAGCACTGACAACACCCCCCGCTGACCACTTCGCAGCTTCTGGGGCTCAGCTAGGTCTCTGGCATGGGTTTCACAGGCTGAAATCTTCCTGGTAGTCGGGCCCTGTTATTTCTGGAGGCTCTGAGGAGTGTGTTCCGATTGTTCTAGAATTAACTTCTCCTGGCTGTAGGACTGAGATCCCTATTTCCCTGTGGGCAGTGGGCAGTGGAGAGTGGGCTGGGGATTGTCCTCAGATTGTAGAGATCACCTGCATTCCTTGGCTTGTGAACCCTCTCAAAGTCAGCCACTGCCAGAGCCTAGGTGGAATCTATCAGCTTGAGTGTCCCTGACTATCATCCTCAGTCTCCCTCCTCCACCCAATCTCTGAGCCAACAACTTTCAAAGGCTGATGTAAATCATCCACCTGGAAAAACAAGACACCCCACCCTACATTCATGGTCAGCTGATTACTGACCTTAATTCTGTATTTAAAGCTCCTCCACCAAAGCACCTAGGTTAGTGCCCAATTAAACCACCTGGAGACAAAATGGGAGCACACAGAGGGTTTGGGGCATCTTTAGAATTATACCTATCACATTCATTTATATCCTGAAGTGAAAAAAAGTGAATGAAGGATTGCAATCTGTCTGGATTTTTCAGGGTGTGATAATAAGCTAATACTGCACTATATGAATTAAATTTGCAAGCAACTCTGCTAAATAAACATCATCATCATCATTATGATCAACAAGAGTAAGTTAAATCACTTGGTGAGAACACAAGAGCTGGCACCAAGAGAATCAGAATTACACTCAGTTTAACATCTCCAAAATCATGGCAAAATAATGACTTTAAAAGAAGACCAGGAATCGTGATGTTGATGTTAAAGTGAAAAGGGAAGAAACCCAACAGGATTTAGCAATGAACTGCTTCTGTAAATTGAAGGAAATTAAGAAAAATATATATAATAAAATCAGAGTCAACTACCATTTGAAGGATAAGCTGTGTTAACAAATCATATCAATCCAACAAAATCTCAGCAGTTTCTATCAGGACAGTAGAGAAGATAATTTATACTATGAAAAGTATAAATAATTTTGAAAATTACAAAATAGCTAGATAATACAATACTAACCTTATGCAAAGCAGGCTACAAAACACTGCAAAATTGTACATGTTTGTGAGCACATGTATACATTTTCACTTATTTCTTTTATTCAACAAATATTTATGGAGCATCTCCTCTGTGCCAAATACAAATATTGTCCAGTTGCTGGGGATGTAGCAATAAACAAAACAAAGTCTCTGCCTAGAAACAGCAAATAAATAAACAAGCGAAAATACAAGAGACAGTGATAATACCAGGGTGAGGGTAAAGGAAAAAAAATAAGCAGGGAGCTGAATTTTTTGTTTTATACACACACACACACACACACACGCACAAACAAGTTGGGCAAGAAGGGTCACACTAGTATGTTCACATCAGAACCAGTCCTGATGGAAATGAGTGAGCCAGGCCATTCTCTGAGGAAAAGCATCCCAGGTAGATGAGCGCAAATGCCTGGGACAGGATTATGCTTAGAGCACTAGAGGAATAGCAAATAGGTGGACTGCAGCAATGTAAACAAGGGGGAGAAAAGAGGGAGGGAGGGAGAGAACAGGATAAGTTAGAAAATTTGGGGGCAGAGGATGATGCAGAACTTCAAAGTCATTTTAAAGACTTTGGCTGGGATTTCCTTCTGAGGGAAACAAGACTAAAAGCAGTTTCTGCCTACAAGAAAAAAATAGCATAGTTCAGCCATAAGGAATTGGAGTTTTCAAACACCAAATCTAGCAGTAATTACCTCTGTGTGAGGACAGATAATTGCTTATGAACTTTGTTTTGCCAGTTCTACTTGTCATCTAAAAGAAAAGGTTTGGTGCATGGAATATCAGGTTCCTTTTCAAGGGCACAATGCGGGTCTGGGGACCAGAAGGGTGGAGTCACAGGCTCTACATCAGGAGCTCTGACTAGGCTGCTCACTCTGTGCCATTCAAGTTGACAGTCCCTGTCACCCACAGGACAGTTAGCTTAAAATGGAGGTAAGACGGTCCTTGTCTTGAGACAAGGTCCTGTTTTGATAAGGAGAAAAGCCCTGGTATAGCACTTAGTGGACAGAAGAGCCCCCGAAGACAGCCACTGTGAAGGTGACCTCCAGTCTCACTGTGCTGATAGGGTGTAATGCAATGGACACCACACATGACATGTGTGAATTGGGCTTCTTTTCCTCTCCAGTTTCTCTCAAAAATAGATAAATATAAAATAATAAAAATAAATTCAATTTAATGACCCAAACCCAAATGGATAGAACCCTGAGCTTCTGCAGTAAAGGACACCACACCCAAATCACCCAAACAGGGACCTGTGTCACATTTAATTCATTCTGGAATTTGCACATAATTCAAGAGTTTTGTGAATCCATCTCTCCTCAAGCAAATTGTTGATTCTCTGTTGCTCTCAAGTTTTCCAGTCAAGGTCAAAGTCAAAAATTTTCAGACATTTCAGCAATTCAACTTTTTTATGATTTTAAATAACCTTGTCAAATTTTTCTGTATAATGTTAACACTGGAATTTCTTTCATCTAGTACATTTCTTACTGACAGGAGTTAGTGTTCTTAGCATTCTTATCACTCAAGATTCCTTTCATTCATGATTACTTTTCTGAGTTGCCCCACATGCAAATACCTGATTTTAATATTCTGTCTTCTGAATTGTTCCTGAAAGTTTGCGACTAAAAGATGCTAAACAATAAAAATAACAATCAAATGAAAGGTAGAATTATTGACTGCTGTTAGAGAATAAAATTTTAAAAGCATTAAAATATTTTATCCAATGATAAATCTCTGAAAGCTTTCAGAGGTTTTGAAAACATGCAAATGTATACAGTTTTCTAGGTGTAATATTTTTCAACACACAGTCTCAAGAAATAAAGAATATTACATAGACTTTATCATTAAGTAAAGCCTCTGCCACTTGCATTTGACATTTGCGTTCAAATAACAATTACAGTGTGTTGTTTACTGACCAGAGGAATAAACAACTTTACCAACTCCTGGTCTATGCATTCTCTCATGAGGATGTCAAATTGGCCCACTTACATTTCTTTTTCATGTAGGGAAATAGCAGGGTTTGTTCCATATTGGTGTTCTGGGAGAGCATAGAAATTTTACCATTTAATTTTCATGTCTGGGAGGAGAGGAGCTTATAATTACACCATGAGGTATAACTATAATTAGGTTTTCAAATACCATAGGTATCCCTGTGATCCAATTCTAAAATAACAGAGAGTTCTGGTTCTGTGTTACTGGGTTGCTTCCCCCAAAATCCCCAAAAACCTACATTCTTCAACCTTAGGAAGCACCAGAAAATCTAACAGTAAAAAGATTTTTTTTTTTAATGAGGAAATAAACTAATACAAAGTGTGGCTGGTATTTAGCAATAGTGAGAATTTCACATATGTTTGTTGATGCTTAAGAATCACTATGATGAATCTTTGTGCTATATTTATCAAAAAGTCGATGGCAAGTTTAGGGTACTAAGTTTTAACTTATCTCCAGTGATGTTAATAAGACTGTGTGAAAACAAACATCTTCACTGAGGCCATACAATGGAGTTCACATATGTTCCTTTTATACTTCTGTTTTGCACATACATATAATGTACAGGTCTTACTCAAGTCTACCAGTATGTCTGTGTTAGTGTAAACATGTGTGGCATGGGAGGTGGGGAGAGCAAAACATCTAAGTGTTGAAACTCCTTCCCAAACCCCTCCTCCCCACAAAGAGTAAGCCATTATTGACCTATATAGGATATTGTCTGTGTGATATACAATATATAATATCCTATGTAATTACACATATCACATATCGTAGTGTTTTGCAATGCTCCCATTCTGGGAATGAGGTATACACAATGTAAATAAAGCATTCCTCTCCCTCAGAAAACAAAACACTGTAATTGTCATTTAAACACTAATGTCAAATTCAAATGGCAGAGACTTTCCTTAATGATAAAGTCTATGTGACATTCTTCATTTGTTGAGAGAAACCCTCAACTTTTGGTTGTATGATCTAGTAAAAGAAAACAATCCTGGTCATCTAAAGTCACAAATAACATTGGAAAGAGCCCAGTTTTTAGGGGGAAATAGGTATGAGAAACAGAATATATAGACATTAATATGTAAATATGTAAAACCTTTGAGTGTGTAAGGCATAAGCACTGAAGCACAGAGAGACAATGTTACCAGAAACAGAAATAGTTCCGCAAAAATGAGATCCCTTCAAAGTCTAAGAGATTTGCAGCTCCGAGGATTATCAGAAAATACACAAAATGAGAGAAACTGTTTAGAAATCTGTAGAGGAAAGAACAGTCCTGAGTACCTGAAAGTGTAAAAAGGCAGATCACAATCCAGTAATTGCAAATTTGTCCAAAATAAATCTGCATCTCTCACTTTTTCATATAAAACTTGATTGGAAGGCATTTAGTATGCACATAAAATGAAATACAGCTCATCGGCTGGAAACTTTTTATCCAAGTAAAAAAACTGACATTCAAGACAACTTTTTTTTTTAATTTAATAATTTTATTTTGTTCTTTGGGTTACAACCTCTCTGTTATATAATTTACCCCCCTCCCGCCTCCCTCCGGTGCTCCCTCCATTCTCTCACAACCCACTCTTTGTTATTTATTAGCTGTGCTGAGTCCATTAGTCTCTTTCCTATGTTAGTGTCTTTTCTCTGGGTGAGGGACTGTGTTGTTGGGTCCTGGCACACCTTGCTGTTAGATTTTCAGCAAGACAGAACTTTTTTAAGCAGCAAATACTGTACAGACTTTTCAGGTACTTCACATTTAATTTTTTTCAAATAATTTCTTTTCCTAGGTTTTGTAAAAGTATCGTTACTACAATTTTTCTCTTAAAACTTTAGTTTGAATCAAAAAAGAAACTCAACAGGGCGAGACAAATGCTTCCTTCATTAATGCAAGCTAACTCAAAGTATAATTTCTTACAAAATTTCTTCTTTTTCCTCAAATAAAGCCATATGACTCTATGAAGCCAGTCATGGAGGATTATCAAAACAAATGAACTCTGTCATTTCAGATTTTGAAATTTAAACAAAATCAAAGCCACTTGAACAAGACAGTTCTATCTCAAAGTTGTGTGGGTTTTGTTTTGTTGCTTGCAGAGGGTTGGAGGGGAAGGAATGCAGGGAGATCAAGAATCTAAAGGGAGCTGATATTGAGATTCTAAGATTTTTAACCCCCCTCCTCCTAATACCTATGCCCTAGCCTATGTAAAGCAAACAAATCTTAAAAACACTGACAACAAGATGAGCTGATCTGCCTCCAACAAACTGCAAGAACTCTGAGGCAGCATGGTTAGGTGGTGTGCAATCATTCTGAGTCACATTTCCATTCTGCTCTCCTGATCAACGCTAGATGCTGGGGCTGCCAAGGCCTACAAACAGCTTGCATGAAGACAAGTCTTCTACAACCAGGCAAACCCAGACTGGACAGCAAGCACAATGGATGCTTCAGGATCTTTTGAGTAAAGGACAACACCCCTAATATGAATGACACTCTGTTCTCTCCAGAAACAAAACAATAAACAGGAGGCTCAGGATGAATTCCTAACTCCCATCACAATCACTGACTAAATCGATGTAACTAGCAACTCATGGGAAGCTTCCAAAATCTGGGTTCATATGGAGGTATCCCAAAAACTGTTTTTACCCTGTGATAGTGAAATCGGGTCAAAAGAGGGCAAAGGTCACTAACAAACCACAGGTCCACTTCACTCATGTATAGCAGTTGCCACTCAAATGCAGTTCAACAACAGGGTTTTATTAAAAAAGGAAATTAACCAGGAAAATGAAAAGTTTTCAAAGCTACAAGAGGCCAGTTATCTTGCTATGGTATCACACTCTCCACACTGGCTACTTTTCTGCTGGTCACCATGGCTCCTTGCCACCTCCTGGTCTACTCTTTAGGGGGTTTCCCCTGGCAAGGCCACATGGGCCTGTTCTCTCAGTCCACCATGCTCGTCTCCTCTCCCCAAAAGTCTGTCTCTCCATTCTCTGCTTCTTGCCTTTTAATCTTTTTTTTTTTCTTGCTCCTCCTTTTTATCTGCCTTTTTGGCATGTCTTACTTCTTCCCCTCTGTTTTTCTCTCAGACTCCACCCACCAAGGCATTTTGGTACCAATACCATTTTTCAACTACGTCACTACCCCGTATCAATAGCAAATTCACCACTGGCAAAGAATGGAAACACTCCTATAGGTCCAAGTCTCATGCAATCTTTCTTTCAGTGAATTTGTGTTTCACGAAAATACAGAAATAAACAGCAGGTTCTGTGGTCCTCCTAGGTGGCAGGCACATAAGAAATCAAAGACTGACACTGATAGGGTATGCTATTGCCCCCCCCCCTACATTGTCTCCTGTTTAAGATTGCAGATTTCAAGGACAGATGCTAAAATGTGAGAATGACCTTAGTTGGAATTTCCCTTTAGGGAGATGCAGGGGGAGAAATAAGTGAAATGGTCAAGGTGAAATAGATTTCCTGGAAGATGGGAAATCAGGATATATATAAAGGGTGTGCAAACAAAGAGAGGGATTCGGATTCCAATATGGAGATTGGATAGAGAGAGAGGTTCAATGGAGGAGAGATGGGAATCGGTCATCTTGTAAAGATGTGAGCCATGTGAGCTTGGCCATGTGGCCACCGGGGGCCTGCAACCCTTGGCTGGACCAGGCTGGCAGCATGTGTGCTGAATGCAGTTAAGGAGTTTGCAGATTAGAACTCCGTGTTGGAGTTTGTTTTGCTGAATTTAACTTGTGTCTGCGGGAGGCCGTGCAAAAACAGGCCTGAAAAGAAGGTGAACTTGGCTGGGTCCAGTACCATGAAGTTCCTGCTACCTGAAAGAGACAAGGAGAACACAGCGTGGAAGACAAGGAGGAGCAAGCCAAGGGAGCAGCCAAAGGAATATGTCTTCAAGCGTCTGGAGATGAACTTCAGACATTGGTGAGATGATCAGGAATGAGAGACTGAGGATATTTGGGCTCACCAATTGGACATTGGTGCGATGATCAGGAATGAGAGACTGAGGATATTTGGGCAATCTAGGGAAAGGACTTTGGACAATGCTGAGAAAGGTTTTGGACAATGTTAAAGTAATCTGAGTCTTACACATTTTCTTTTGTAGTAATTAGAAAGTCACTTTGTTAGGAATAAATTAGTCTGCACTGATAGTCTTGCATTGGTTTGGCATTTTTGTTGAGAAGACTGGGGATGGTGGTAAGAACCCACAAGTGGAAAGTTTAAACTGTTTTCTAAGTTTTTCTTTTTAGGTCTGAAAGAGGGAAAGAAAGCAGAGAGAAGCTGGTAGCTGATGTTTGCATATCACTAGTAGGAAGGTACAGTGTAGATGCAAAGGAACTGCTTATAGCCTGCTTCGAGACAGAAGTAGGCCTGTATGTGTTAAAGTGAAGGTAAAAAGCCCTTCGGGTTACCCTGTTTCAACACTGCATCTCCTATTTCTCCACCAGATTTTGGATCCAGCATATCCACCAAAACAAATCGACTCGTGTGTCACCACACCAAAAAATACTCCAAAAACTCTATATTCAGGAAGCAGTTCATCCGAGGGCTAACTTCAAAATATTTTATATTCACTACCCAAAATCAATTTAAGTTTTACAAGTTGATTTTACTATCAAAATTAAATTGACCAAAAAAGTCTGGTTTTTTTTCTATACATATATACCCTTTGGCATAATTTCAGCTAATCATAATTGTATGTAAATTGGTGCTTGATTTGCTTAAAGGATTAAGTACACTTGGAGGATCTGGACAGCTAACAGGATTTGGGACAATTAATATAAAACAGGGGCTCCCTCCCCCCCAAAAAAGACAGTATTCCTTAAAAGGATGTGAGTGACTAAAAATACAAGCTGGCTTTGCACTGTTGTACACAACAAAGGGACTGTTACTCCACAGAGAAATGTGGAAGATTTGGATTAAAATATCTTTCATTTTTCATCCTGATTTATGCTTTCCTCCAAAGAAAAGTTCCATTTCTGCCAAGAAGAAGAAAACAAGGCATAGCTTTTATATGGTGGAGGGAGTATGAGGACTCAGTAGCAACCTTTTTTACTTACAATAATCAGTTATTTAGCCCAATTAAACAGAAAGTCAAAGAAAGAAATAAGGAATCTATAGTCCTGGGCAGGATCTGCAAAAAATAAGGAACAAGGAAAGTCATATTTAGAGAAATTTCCAGAGATTTTTCAGTTCGTGTCAGAAACAGGCAGTTATTGTACTTTCTATGACCTGTGCCCCAGGAAAGAGACAAGGTTTTCTTCCAACATTCTCTCTCTCTCTCTCTCTCAGATTAAAATAAGTTTTAACAAGAAGTGGGAAGAACTGGCTCTTTTATAACATCATAGAACCATAAATTAAGAGCATCTGAGACAACCTTGAGTTCAGCGCCCACCCAAAGCCTGGTCCCCTCTCCTGATACATCCTGATGCTTTCCTAAGCTAGACATACTGGCCCACCCAGTCTCAGCCAGAAAGCACTATCCCCAAGGGTCAAACAGTCCGAGTCTGTTCCCTCCAATGCTTGGCAAGCAGACAGGACTTTATAATAGTGGCTCTGTCTCCTGTCACTTCTTAGGACATCAAGCCTGGTTCTTCAAAGTCCTCCTAATAGGAACCAGTTTCCAGAGCCATGCATACACTAAGGGCACACCCACCACAGGCAACCTGCTAATCTGGCCACCTTCCTCTTCACATGGAGTTGGTGGATTCAAGCACAAGAACCTGTGAAGGGGGCATGAAAGTGACATTATCTCTAGGAGACTAGACACTGCTGACTAGAATGGAACCTGCTGCCTGTAGTTAACTTTTAACTCTCCCTCTCAGAGCATCAGGGTCTGTCTGCTCAACTACAGCCCCAAGGATTTGGCTTAGATCAGACCAAATCCTCTCCTCTCCGTTTCCAGTTGGCTGTTTTTGAGGTAAATTCACAACATGGGTTACTGCCCTGTTCACTAAACTATGAGCTGCAATTTACCAGGTTCTCTTGGATAGACTGTTTTCTGAATGGTGAAAACCAGCAACTCCCAGAAATGAATTTTTAAAAGTTGATTAAAAATAAACATCCGAGTACAGGTGTCCCTTTGTACCCACATCGAAGTCTCCTTTGGGTAAATTCCCAAGAGAGCAATTGCTGGGTCAAATGGTAGTTCCATTTTCATTAATTTGAGGGCCCTCCCTAGATGACTAGATGAAAATGATGTGGTATACATACACAATGAAATATTACTCATCAATTAAAAATGGCAAATTGGATGACTTTATGATAACATGGATGGACTTAGAAGAATTCATATTAGCAGAAAGAAGTCAAAAAGAAAAAGACAGAAACCAAATGGTTTCACTACTATACGGGACATGGGAAAGATAAACAAAAATTCATGAAGAAAAGTCAAAACAAGCCAACAATCAAATTGAAGTACACAACCTGGGGTGGGGTGGGACAGGGTAGGAACAGTCAGGGAGGGTGAACCCCAGAGATCACAGAGATGTGAAATTTATATATAAATAAATTGTTAATTAAAAAAATTTTTAATAAATAAAAGCTGATTAACAACCCTGTGAGGCACACTTCTAAATTCTATACCATTACCTCCTAATGCACTTCTTTTTTGTCAAGAAATACATATTTTTATAATGCAATTGTTTTAGACACAATGCACAGCTTTCTTAGACTGAGAAACGATTGGCTGTTGGCAACATGCAAAAAAATCATTGGTTAAAAACAATTTTGCTGCTGGGATAATCTCCACTATCTTTATATTGGTTATGCATTGGCTGGCTATGCATTGTCTCCAGGACTTAACAGAAATCTCAGCAGGACAGCCAGTTCATACTTACCCAAATTTTTTACCCATATTTACCCATATTTACCCAAATTTTTTACCCATATTTACCCATATTTACCCAAATATAATCTAAGCACTCAATCTTACCAATCCTTGGAAGGACTAGTCCTCCCCAAAAATGCTTTTTCTATGCTGTTTAGTTCCATAAGACAACATATTGATGATCCAAGGCACTTAGCAAAAGTTGCTTATAAAGTGCCTCTTGAAATAGCTTTCAAAAATCACACACATATTTCAGAAAGCATTCATCTTTCAGCTTGGAAAACCTGAAGGAGGGAAGAGAAGTAGGAACTATTTGCTCCTCTCCTTTTTCTAACCAAGGATCGCTGTAAGGAAAATGAAGTTTCTCAAGCTCTTTTCTGCCTTTCTGGCACCAGCTTCTATGGCTGCCACCTCTGCCACCTATGGCTGTGGCCATTTCTCCCAGGTTTCAATGTCCTCATGTGATAACATGTTATTGCAAAGAGCACTTGGGAGCATGAGCATGGGGCATGTACAGACACCCAATAAGCCAGAGAGCACAGTACACTTATCTGTAAGTACAGACCTCCAGGCAGAGAGATTACAAGGGAGATCATTATGAGAAAAGAGGCTGAGAAAGAACACCAGAGAGTGGGTATGGGTATGGAGATTCTGGGGGTAGGGTGGGGAGGTGGCCTGAGCCTCAGCTGTTTGTCAGCCTCCCAGTCCCCTGCCTCCATAACTTGCCTGCCCTGTGCCTGGTTTGCCACTTCCACAATCACCAAAAGTGTCCACCAAGTCATGGAGAATTCCCAAGAGGATGCAATGAGGGCTGTAAACAAGACGGATAAAACTGGCACCCCCTCACTATAAGGTCCACAATAGTCAATGATCTTTCTGGATGAGAATATTTCTTATTTAATTCATAAGAAACCAGGTAGCCCTAGAAAGTTAGCCACAAAGTATGAAAGCTGCTGTTGAGAGCTCACAGGCATCTGCAGCTTTTCAGCACATAAGCCCCAGGACACGTGCATTTGCTCCACTTCTCAGTCATTCCAGCATCAGTCTATACCTGGGAGGAGGCAGTCCATCTGGATTGCAGCCAGGACTGCAGAAGGATTCATACAACAGGGCACGTGACAACATTCACTCAGAGCCCTGGGAGCACCACGCCCACCCAGCTGGATCAGCCATGACAGAGGAAACACTGTTGGGGATGCACAGGACAAAGCCAACGCGTCCATCGCCCATCTGAAGGTTTGCTCTCTTCACAGGACTGTAAGTGCGAGTTCATCTTTATTTTCAATCATTCCCTGCCCCCTACTAGCGTAATGTCATAAGTCACCATACAGCCTTAGCAAAGGAAAAGCCAGAGCAAAGGAAGAGGATCATGTTCCCTTGTGAAACAGGAATTTATAATTAGAATCCCACCTCAGGTTGAGGGGATGGAATAGGAATACTGTTCCTCCACCATCCTCATTCCTTCTGAATTCCATCCCAGTTTCCACATGCCATTCAACTGGGGCTCCCTGAAAGCAATGCACATTATGCCATGGCACTCCATGAAACCCACACACAGTTAGTGCCTCTAAACACAGTCCAGGCCAGCTCACCTAGACCTGAGCTCTGGGCTGGACCAGCAAGGATTATAGCAACAAGAAGATCTCTTAACCTCAAAAACTATCACAGCTCTATTCTAGTTGGTGATGACAGTCTTTCCATGCAAGAAATATGGAAGATAATTATCCTCAACACTGCCTCTGTAGGAGGCAGTCTGCAAGTGGTCTGAACTTAAGATATTTACCCACAGACATTCAGTGACGAGAGACCTACTAGCCAAACTCTGGCATGGGGCAGGAACCCTGGGTGAATTTATTGGAACAAAAGCCATGCTAGAATTGACCAAGAATGTTTGCATCAAAAGAATTTCAGAGTCTGTAAAGTTTGGGAATCTCTAACATACTTCCTAGGCTTAGAGATAAGGACACTTGGAGGCAGAGGTCCCCAGCAAGGCACACACGTGGAATGCAGCTAGTCACCCAGCAATGAGGGACCTGTGTTCCACGGTTCTTTTAATCCCTGCTAACATCTCTGCCTACTTGGAGTCCATAATCTATTGTCAAAATTTGTTTTTAAATGGACAGGAGATCTAATCATTTAAAAATACTAGGCTTCAAGAACTTTAGAGGTGAATCAGTGAAGCATGAATACATATCGAGGTGTGAAGTTGTACACCTGAAATTATAGTTTTGTAAACAAATGGTAAATCAGTAATAGATGGTTTTAAAAATATGCTTTATTTCTAGCAGGCACCTTGATGCACATCTTCACATCCTGTGGTAACACATCACCTTGAAATTAAAATCACTAATTCCATCACAGGAATTTGACAAAAACTGGGAGTCAAGTTTCTGAGTTGCCATAGGGGCTTTGGCCAGTCAGCATGGCACAGCCCTCCCAGCCTAAGAAGGCAGGAAGGAACACCAGGCATGGGGGAAAGAATAACTAGCTATTTATCTACAGGTGACTAAAATTACATGTCATCAAGCTAGAGTGTCATTGTTTGTCTTTTTACTAATTTTTGGAATCCCCAGACCATCTAGCCAGTTTTCAAACAACTGTCTAACTGATAATGCTCCCTGTATACCACCTAACTGCTCTTTGGTGGTAGAAAGAATGAATTTTAAATACAGACAGTTGATCCTCGTTAATGCCAGGGTTAGAGAGATGATACTAGCAAAGGTCTGTAACCTCAGGTAACATGCTTATTTTCAGCATCTTGGTAGAGAGGTGGGCAGCCCCCTCTGACCCAGCCTTTGGAATTCTCAGAAGTAAGCTGGCTTAGATGCTCCTAGGGGACCACAAGCTCACATTCAGCAGGTCTCACTCTCAAGGAATCCTCTCCAAATCTGTCATCAATAAACTTCAGTTACTAAACAGTCAAGTGATGATATTTACCTTTGGTACTATCCATGTGATCCTGAGAAGCTTCCTGTCTCTGTTTCTCACTGGAAAAAGGAGTTAAGATTTGCATGGTCATAAAAAAGAGTATCACCGCATCCACCCCAGAGAGAATGTAAAGATTAAAATGCTCTTCTGAATGCAAGCCCCTAAAGCATTGCCTCATCTAAGAAAAAGTCCCTAACACTGGTTATTATTAACACTGCTCCCCTTTCCAGTCTGGGCACACAGAGGTGTCTTTGCAGTACCTGCTTTGCTTTCACAAACTAAGCAGCAAGCCCTTGTGTGACAGGGGTGAAATCAGACAGGAATTGGGCAGAGCATCAGGTTCTGCTAGTTACTACGTTTTATTAATTTAAAAAGAACATTTCAATCACATTTCAATATCACAGAAACTGGAATGTGTTGGCTCTCTATTAACTTCTTTGACTCTCCAAGGCACCAGTGTTCTACTTTCCTCTCCTGGCATGCTAATAAGGCCTAATCATCAAACCCTACCCTTTGGTAACACTCTTCAATCATTATACTGGACCATGACTAGAATACCGTGTCCACAGTGTTATGCTCCCAAGTTTCCCTCCAGCCCCAGGGTCCCCTGGAAGGTTCCAGGTTTGACAGCTCGGATGTTTAACTTGTTAGTCTGCCTTTTGCTGTGATGACCCACCAATCTTATAAACCCAACCTCCATTAAAGATCCTGGACAACTGCATTTGTACACACAAGGACTAATCTTCTCAACAGACAATTAACTTGTTTTGGGGGAAAATTATTCAACAGTAGGTCTGCCATGTCACAAATACTAGAAGGTGCCTCCTGCAACACTTTCAGGTATCAATATACCCAGTGTAGTAAGTCCTGGTTCCTGAAAACTGCAGCTTTGCCCTAAATGACACACCCGAGACACACAAGTCCTTGAATAAGGTCATTTTGTTCAACATCAGCATTTCTCCTTTCTCACTGATGTTATAATGAAACAACAAACAACATCCAACAAAACAACATTATTCAAGACCTGCTGTACTTATCATTAACCAAGGGGTTAACTACAGCACTATTCACAATAGCAATGATATGGAGACAACCCAAATGTCCTAAAATAGACAAGTGGATCAAAAAGTGTGGTATATTTATACAATGGAATGTTATTCAGCAATCAAAAAGACAAACTCATGCCATCTATAGCAACATGGTTTATAAAGCTGGAAAGAAGGGTAATAGCAGAAATTAAAAGGAAAATGAAATTACCACACAGTCTCACTTATACAAGGAATAGAGGTAAATCAAACAAAAGGTCAAGAGACAATCAAAACTAACAAGATGATCATAGAAATGAAACATCCAGGAAAGGAGAGGGAGAGATGCAAATGAAGCTGGGGAGGAACACAAGGGAATATGGTGACAGGTCATAGGTGATACAGTGACAACAATGGGGACAACAATGATGTAAGAAAAAAATTACTTCAATAAAAAAATTACCCTAAAGTTAAAAGAAAAATAACCAAAGGGAGACAACTTCTGTGTTCAGTTTTGCTGAAGAATCCAAACTTCCCAAGCCTGCAGATGAAGGGACCTGCCAAATGCTGGGAGTCTAGTATGACTTGTGATGGCTTATTGCTTTGTGATGGAGTTAGAGTCTTTGGGACACTGCAGTGGAAACAGGTGTGAACCACTCAAAGCCCCCTTCTGGCCTCACAGCAGCCATCCCCCTTCCTGGTAACTGAGCTTAAAGTAAATCCTCAGTTACCACAGGACACTGCCTCGTCCTAATTATGCCCCCAGAGGGTTGGACAGCTGCCAACACTGGCTGATCACAATACAAAAATGCAGCCCCTGGCCTCAATGGTAGACAACTCAGAAGGGTCACTCCAGTTCCAGGTGGTAGGCAGCTAGAGCTCTGCTGCAACCACAATGCAGGTTAGCTTCTCCACCCCAAACTTACAGTCTTGTTTTCCTCATCCCCAAAAGCTACCACACCCCACTCCCATGTCAGGGTAATCCAGTGAACCCCACAAAGACAGGCAGTTACTTTAGGGTAGAAAGCTATCATTTACTTGTTTGTTTGTTTGTGACTAGTTCTCACTATTTTTGCCTGTGGAATCGCAGGCTCACATTGTCCGGGGTACCATGGACTCAAGCAATCCCCAGCCTCAGCTTCCCAGGTAGCTGGGATTACAGGCATGGGCCACCATGCCCAGCTATTTTTTGGGACTAGGTCTCACTATGTTGTCCTGAGTGGGACTCGAACCACGATCCCTACCCCCAGCCGCTTCATAGGCTGAAGCTTACAGGAACGAGCCACCATGCCCAGCAGAAAGCTATCTTTTAAAGTAGACTGAGAAGGTCCTAGAGGTGCAAGTACTAACAAAAGGCTTATTAAGACCAAAACAACCTTCAAAAAAACACTGGTGACAAAAACAAACAAACAAACAAAAAAAAAACCACTGGTGACAAAGCAGCACCAACTGCTGGTGCTCAGCACACTGCTTTTAGAACAGTAGCCCCAGTCAGGGCTAGGTGGTCAATAAAGCCAAAAAGGGCCCCCGGCAAGTAATGGGTGTGCCTCAATCTCTTGTGTCACCAGAGCACAAAATGCCAGATCCAGAGGCTCCCAGGCTTGACTGCTACTCAGTGCCCATCCCCATAAAGACAGACTGGCTTTAGTGCCACCAAATGCAGCAAATCTCCACCCAAAAGCCACCTGAAGAGCTCACACACAGTAGGAAAATAAGTCCTGAACAGTTGCTCTCACTTTCCAAACTTTTAGTAGCCAGAAACAATTCCTGATGACTTTGGAGTGTTTACCACAGGTGTAAAGTATTTAAAGCAGGTGGCAGGCAGGTCTGAGCAGGAATCCAGAATCACTGCCACTGCAGTGCCATCTTCTGGAAAACTTAGTCATCCTCCAACTGAGGGTCCAAAATGGAGTAAGGGCTGTTCCAAAATTAGAAGTCAGAGGAAATGCAGGTACATCAACAGTGTATCGTAGTACCAGAAGGAAGGATTCAGAAGGTTAAAAGTGTAGACAACGCACTGTGGATGGAAAAACTCACTTAACAATTCTATTACTACTCACAGAGTATACTATATAGTTTCCCTTAAACTTACAAAATGTAAGTGACTCTAGAAATCCTTTCTGGGAATGTGAGGATGATTCTAATCACACAAGCATCAGAAAACAAAAACATACAGGATAAAATTCCCAAATGCAAACTCTCCATCTGCTATATCACATAGCTTAAAATGTGTATGCACATCACATGACAGGCACATATACAGGCAACTGAAACCTCAGAAATCAGAAAAAAATGCAATTTTATGCTAGTTTAATATAAGAATTTACATCCATTCACTGTAAATCCAGATTTGCTAAAGGTTAATAATGGTTTGAAATGAAAGCTATTGCTGACTTGAAGTCATCTAAGTTAACATCCAAATTTAAACTATGCTTCCCTGAAAACAAAGTATGTGAGGGTACGTGAGTGTAAAGTCGTGCATGTTCTAGTCATTCATTGCAATGGCACTCACTGCATACTTTTTAACTAAGTAAATACACATACGTTGCGAAAAAAAAATCCTACTACTGCACAGGGTTGTATAGTTTCTAACATACCATATCTTGGGCCGTCACAACACTCGCAATGAGGTGGCTCTTACTAGCTCAATTATGTGGCTGTTTGGGTGACAGCTCTGAGCAACACCAAGTTCATGGTCATTTTCTTAATTCAGAAATCTTTCTTATAAAAATTCCAGCAAATTTTCTGTTTCTCCAGGTTTGTACACAGAGCCTCCTTCCCACACTCGATCTCCCTCTTTCTGCCTTTCCAGATCCTATTTTCACGCTGCACCCCTCCATTTCCTGGGAACAAGAACCACAGTTGTGTTCAGAACCATGTGTTGCCACCCTACCTCCAAAGGTCTCTTTTCTGCCATCAGAACCCACAGCTAACACACCTCACAACTTCAAAGCACAACTGACAAGGGCCTGAGGGACGAGTTGTATGACTGCCCTTTCCAGCGTCTATGATTCAAGGCTGGTGCATGAACAAGAGGGGGTGGAGGTAGGAAGAGCTTTGAGTAGTCACCGTTCTCAGAAAGACCTTCCTACCATGCTCAAGTAAGAAGTTCTGAAACTCCTGCTAAGTGAAGCTCTGGGTGGACTGTGGGCTCTTGCCAAGCTAAAATTCTGGGCAGAAGACATGAGAACTGTACTTTTCACCATTGCAGGCACAGAAGCAAGTGCCCTCTGCCCCTGGTGGATGCTCTGCAGCTTGTGGGCGTGCTATTAAGAGCTAATTGCTCCATTTGCTCCCTTGGCCAAGCAGCCAGCAACTAGAAACGCCTGGTCAAACCTGTTGGCTTCTCAAGCTTTGTTTCCAAAGGCTGGTGCCAAAATAACTTGGCTGTAGTGATGGATGCAGATTACGGCACTGGTTGGTTATCTGACTGCAAAGCATCTTGTACACTGTAAATCACTATTAAGTCAGTGTCAATGTCACTCTTCCAAATTCATGCACTCTCTTCACCATCATCACCATACCCATCTCTGCCCTGGATGTCCGCTTCGCTGCAGATGAACAAATCAAATAACACACTTGGAATTCTAGGAAAACTCCAAACTGGAGTGACACTAAGTTGGCACTCAGTTGGCAGCACTCAGTTGGCAGCAACCACAAAATCTGACCAATTGCTCGCTCATTCACTGAACCCCAGACATCAGAGGAAACTTAGAAATTATACAAGTTTGACTTAGTCACTGATACTTAACTGTAGACATGCTTTATGTAAAGTGTGTGTGTATCACAAGGATTATATATTAAAAAAACCTCTAATTGATGAATTTAAATTAATTTTTTGGAACTATCTTGTCTCTCCATTACCACTAAAGAAAAAGCCAAAGGGTAACAGATCTAGAGTCCCAAGAACAGGTAGCAGGCTAGTTATTAACCACATAAAGCACAGTACTTCTGTATGTTATAATATTAAGAAAAATTCAGTCATGGCTTGGAGTACAAATAACTAAGAAGGTCCAAGACATCATCTTCTAAAGATGATGGCTAAAGGGTGTTATCTTTAACTCTCTATAAACAACATTTATAATCATGGGGTTCAATTCATTAAAATGGAAATGTAACATACAAGAAAAGTTAACTAACAACACAACCTTCATGTTGACAATCCTTAATAAAGACGAGTGAAGTTCCTTCTCTGTAGTTAACAACATCCAGCACGAGAGCCAAGCAAATTGAATCCATATTTCACTATGTGTGAAAAATGAAGATTCTGCTCCTGAGTTATTTAGAAACTTTGCCTTGTCTCATGATTTTCTACAACCTTTTTTTAAAAGGCTGCTTTGCTAACTGTTTGTATACCTGGACTAGTTACAATTCCTGAGTGACACCAACAATCTCAACTATATGTGAAGAAATGGCTGGGTTAGGGCCCTTCCGCAGAGCTTTTTTTACATAAACATAGAGACAAACATGTTTTACTCCAGCTCTGAGTGTCATGCTATGCTGGGAATTCACCCTGAAATTCTCCAAGCAGGAGTTGTTCAAAGAAGCAGTAACTTACCCATAACAGAAAAGAATGGCTGCCCAACAGGAAAATAGGTAAGCCAAATCAAGTAATGTTTTCTGTGTTTAAACACACAATTTACTACAAGTTCACAAGTCTGAACAGGTTCACCAATTATTCTGAATTTTTTTAAATAAAAAAGATGGGTAACATTTTTTAGACTTGAGACTAGGAAACAATCTGAGTTGCTACAATGAAGGAGTGAACATACTTCACCTTAGTTTACTCTCACTCATTATTGCTGCAAGGCAAAAACATCATTGTTGCATTGCTCAGAAGAGGAAACCAAGCTCCAACTGGGTGATAGCCATGACATGCAGCACAACTATGCTGGGATACCACCCAATTTAGGCCTGCCTCCAGATTCTGGATCAATGCTGTTAAATGACCACCAAGGAGCCAGAAGCAACAGTGACAGCTGTTTCCTAAGGAGAAAGGATCAGTTCTAGAGTCAGAGGTTCTTTTAATTATGCTTCTACTGAGTGGTGGTTTCCTCCAAATTAATAGAGATGGAAACATTATTTAAGCCTCATAAGGTTGTGGTGAGAAGCATATTAAAAGTCCCAGTGAAAGGACTTTGCAAAACAGGTAAGCACTAGTTCTTCAGGTCACCTCCCTCTTCAAGCTAAGAGGGCCAATAAGTCAGGTAGGCTGGGGTGCCCTGAGTATACTCATGGGTAGAGAGGTACCCTGACCAGGCTGAACAACACAGAACCTGGAGTTCAGAGAAGGACACCTAATGTGAGGAATGGAGAGGACGTGGCCACTATCTGTGAAGACCTGGTGCCAACCACAGGCACAGAATGCTCAGTCACTCTCTGCCTTCAGGAAGCTCCTGTGCACCCTGAGGAAGGAAATCAAAAACAAAACCAAATGGCCTGTGGCTCACTGAAAGCACCTCTTCCTTTCTTACCAATGTTCCCTAGTCAATCATATACAACATACACAGACTTATATAAAAACATCACAGACATATACAAATTCATACACACAAATAAATACATCCACACACATAAATACATATGGACACGTGCATATGTACACACAACACTTAACACACGGAGGTTATCCCATGCCTGAAACAGACTGAGGACTTGCAGACCCTTCATCCCCATGAGGAAGCTGCTGTGGTCAATTCACACATGATTCCTAAACACTAAAACTTCAGTACAGCGACTCCAGGAGCAGGAATGTACACAAGTTACACAAAGGAAGAAGACCACAGTGGAAAAGAAAACCAGTAGACCTGACAATATGAAAATTTCAAACCTCTATATATTAAAAAAAAAAATGAATAAACCAAATTAAAATCCAGGGGTGAAAACAGTCGCAATAATTAAGAGAGGGCTAACAAGAATTGATAAAGCACATAAATATATAAACTGAAGTTTATGAGAAATAAGGAAAACAATAATTCGTAATAAATAAAATGGATAAGTTATGTAAACAGATTATGAATCAGTAAATACAGTCAACAGTCATAAATGCATTTGATCTTGCTGATAAAAGAGCAACAAATGACCACACCTGAAGGGGAAAACCCTACAATGTCAAAATATTAACAAGGATGCAAATCAATGGTACTTTATTAAATTAATTTAATTAATAATAATTGAATAATATTTATTATAAATATTAATAGTAATATTTGATGCTACTATTAAATAAATATGTTGATTTTCATATCAAACAAATACAAAAGAAATGTAAAACAAAAAGCCTTTCTTTCTAGAAAATATTATTTCCTAGAAAGTATTTATAAAATATAAACATGATAAAATATTATCAAAATGAGAATATCACTGTTCTTGGAAGCAAAGTTAGTGGCTACATTTTGGCAACTAACAGCAATATGAACAAGATAACTACCCCTTTAGTTCCACTTTTGGCCGTTGCTATAAAGATGGGAATGATTTACAATACAGAAAACTGTGACTGTAGAGAGATAATCAGTGAGAACAGGCTACATGCACTGCACTGGTATGAAGTAAACCATGAAACATCTATAAATGGAATATTTTACAGTGCTCAGAATAGTATTTATGGATTTTATTATTAGTGTATGGAAATGCAAATAACACAATGTCAACTAAACAAAAGAAAAATCTTCCCTAAATGACTTACAGTATTGCAAATATGGAAAAAAAACATGGGGGAGGAGGAAACACCAACAGCAGCTGTACCTTTGCAAGGAAGGAGTACTAATGACTTTTTTTATTGGAAGCCTATTTTTTCTGTACTACTCAAATCTTCTGTAAGTTGCATAATTACTTTTATTTTTACAAAGACTATAAACAACAATCTCTGCTGCAAATCCACAATCAACAATAGATGGAAATCCAAGCACTTTCCAGGCCACTCCCACAAATCTCCAAACAACATGATGTGGGTAAGAACTGGAGACAAGTGGTCTAAACCTCCAAGCTAGAAAAATATTAGACTTTTGATGTGAAACCAAAAACTTTTTACATCCCACTTATCAAAATATACTTTGGAAATACACTAAGCAAAACACTTTTCCATCAGAGGATTTAAATCCACACACTAAAATTATCTCCACAGAACAAACTGGTTAAACAAGCAGGAAGTTTACCAGGAACACCCTAAAAATTAATAATTGTTTTTACAGCTCATCTGAGTACACAGTGTAACACACACAAACATTTCCCAGCGAGCGTGTCACCACCTCCATTAAGTCCTTTGCATAGGCTTTCCTCAACAAGATCAGATGCTGCAAAATCAAGTCTTTTGGGGTTCACACTCTCAAAGTTGGTTCTGTGGTCTTTGAGATGGCT
The DNA here is from genome assembly GCA_004024945.1 of Uropsilus gracilis. Taxonomy (NCBI): domain Eukaryota; kingdom Metazoa; phylum Chordata; class Mammalia; order Eulipotyphla; family Talpidae; genus Uropsilus; species Uropsilus gracilis. Next base: position 121,893 of record PVHY01001668.1, read on the forward strand.
TCTGCAAGGGACAATTAACCATGCCAATTTCTTCATCTTCATTGGTTTCATCTTCACAACCCTACAAAGTAGGTTTTCTCAGTCTCAGTACTACTGACATTCTGGGCTATACAATTCTTCTTTAGAGGGTGCTGTGCTCTGTACTAGAGAGAATTCAGCAGCACTCCTGGATTCTACTCACTAATGTTAGGATCCCCCTCCCACCAACTCACTCCCCAACTTGGGAACAGAGAAAAGAATTTATTCCAAAATTACCAAAAGACTGGCACAGGGCAATATCACCCACTGCTACAGGAGCTGTAGTTATTGCCCCCACTTAACAGATGTGAAACTGAGACACAGCTATAGAGCCATCTCACTCTCCCATCCAAGACCCAAGCTCCACACATAGAGGTCACTAATCACAGCCCACATCCACCTCTTCTATATGAGTCTCCTTTGCACTCCCACGTATATTAGTCAGTATTGCATATTTGCTATATTGTAAGTCATTTAGGGCAGATTTGTTTGTTTAGTTGACATTGTGTATTTTGCTTTTTCCTACACTAATAATAAAAATCCATAAATATTATTCTGAGCACTGAAATATACTCCATTTATGGATATTTCATGACTTACCCCACAAACACTGAATCCCTCCCAAGGAAGGAGAAAGGCTGGTGACAACAGCAGTCATAACCTTCAGCAAAAGAAGTAGGACATAATGGAAGATGAGGTGCTTGCAGTGTTCATTTTAGAGAAAACTGTTTCATCATCAGTAAAATGCAGATAAAGCCAACACTGGCTTCATAATTCACTGAGATTGTGTGAATCAAGTTCCAATCACATAGGACAAGTGAGAAAGAAAGCGGGTACCAGATGCATGGGAGCCAAGTGCCAGATTCACCAAAGTACTGGGAGCATCGCAAAACCACTGGACTGAAGGAACAAACTGAAGCAACCTCAACCATGCCCACCCAGTACTGAAGTATTTAATATTCAATGATATAATCACCTGCTTCCAGCAGAGTGCTACAGTCAGACCTGGGAGGCTCTAGGCAAAAGTTTCCAAAATGGAAGAAGGGTTTAAGCAAAGAGGAGGGATTAGAAATAAAGAAGGCCGCAAAGTACCCCAGTGGTGCTGGACTTGGGTCTGTGGCACAGGGAAAGGAGACAAGCTTGGAAAAGGAAGTCAAGGTCAGATGAGGTCACACGGGGACACTGTGGTGATGCTGGCCAGGTAACACCAAAGAAACAGTTGTGTTCAAAAAGCAGACCTGCCACATACACACACACACACACACACGCACGCACGCACGCACACACAGCTTACACTGTGATACGGAGACACATTTCTCAACTACAAAATCTGTTCTGATCATACTAGCATGCCACTGAACAGCAGACAGCCACCTGCTTCAAATTTATGTAGGTGAAAGTGGTGGTTTTCCTGACAAAGAGCTAATCTGACCTAAAATAAACCCAAACATCCCCCCACCTCAAATGCACAGGCCCTCCTTTTCTCTAGAGCCCCAGAACAGCATAAGGAAAGAGGACCCAGAGAGCCAAGTCTACTGTTCATTTAACCTGGATTCCGTTTCGTAAAGTTTCTCCAAAACTTTAAATGTTGGCCTAAATTTATTAAAATACAGTGGAGACCAAACCCCACCTGCCTCCATGTGGTCTTCAGCCCAGGCAACCAGTGTTGCCTGGTGTTAAGGCTTGCCAGAGGTCAGACAGCAGGGAAGCAGGCAGGGCAACCAGGCACCTCAGGTCACTTTGGGAAACGTAGCTGGTGAAGAGGGGCCGAGATTCAGGAAGAGACAACCTTTAGGGTCTACACCAGGAGTGAAGAAGGGATGCGAAGCAAGCAACAGAGGAACTCATGATTCCCAACACACCTGAGAGCCAACATGGATACTGCTGATGGTAGGAGAGGGACCCTATGACCTCAGACAGAGACCTGATCCACAGCAAGCTCTGCAGTGATGCAGAATTAAAGGTCTATGGGAAATGCAGGTTTGCAAGGGACCTCTTTGACTTCCAAGAGCCTGAGTTGTCCTCCTAGATCAGTGTCATCACATGGAACCCCAAGCCCAGCAAGGTTTACCACTCTGCTGTCATCATCTTGAGAGTCTTAGTAATGTTAACATAGCACTTGTGTGTTGGACATTAGGTCTGTGGATGAGGCAATGCAGTGTGCAGGTGAGCAGAGGAGAGTCACCCAAGGCATGTGGCTGTCATCCACACCTAGAATACACGTAGCCCATGTGCAGGGTTTCAGAGGGCTCCTCTGAGCAGGAGGTCATCAGGATTTAAGTGAGCTCAGGCAGGGTATTACAAGTTAGAAGGTGGGAGGGAGCTGACAGCTGTAAAAGGTTACACTCTGCACCAACTAAATTTGTTTTGCAGGCACAGACAAGGCTATGTCTTTTTCTAAGAAATTCTCTCATATTGTCTCTTGGTCCTGTTGCCACCACTTGCATTGAAATGATGGCACAGAAGGAAAAGGTCAGACAGGGCCACCCACAGCTCTTTGTCTTCCAGTCCTTCAATACCAGTCCTTCCCCCATATGCTAAAGACACATGGAATCCACACAGATCAACAAGTGAAATGAAAGTGGTGAGTTCATTCTGTGTACATTTCCCTTGTTCTGGTAAAGACAATATCCCTATGCACATACAAATAACAAAATAGGAAGTGTGTGGTTTCAGTGATTTGGTCTCTGGTTAAATGCTCTATAATTATGCATCACACTGGAATGATACAATATATAAGACCAATAGTAAAAGTCATGTTAATCATCTCAACCTTTAATTTTTCTTCCTTCAGGATAACATTAAATACCATGTACACCCAAAGACAAGGCCCCACCCATGGATTGATGGGGGCAGTACTGATTCTTACTGCCACTCTGGAAATGATTAATTGCCTCAGTCCTCATTCTCCACCCCTCATGTCATTTCAAGGCTGCTGAAACACCGCAATCAGTATCTTTCCAACTGAAGATCTTTCTAGAAAGAATGAAATGGAAGACTAAAGACCTGACCAGGAGCAATACGAGTGTCAAGGCCTCTTGTAGCCCACCCCCTCCTACAGAGTGACTGGTGCCGGGGTGGTGCTGGTGTGAGCAACTCCAGGCTGTGTCTGTTCAGATTTCCCCTGGCAAGTTGTTCTGTGAACCATTAAGTCTGGTTGCCTAAAAACTCCTCCTTGAAATACAGTCAAGTTTTCCTTTGTTTCATTTCATTCTTCCTTTTTTTGTACTGCTACTTTCCACTCCAATAAACTAATTTCCTGCCTGAAGACACATGCTGATGAATGCATCTGTTTGCACTGTTTAGATGAGAACTTCTGTCATCCCCCTTACATTTTATCCTCAGTACCAATAATCCCAAGAGTCAGCCTCTGGGGAACCTGAGTTATTTACTTATGAACTTGATTTCAGTGCCTTCTGGTGATTGAAAAGATGAGACCATCTGCAGGGACATGCTCCATGCTTCTAACTTCCCATCTCCTCTTTTCTGCTTGTCCTTCTAAAGACTAAGCTGCCACTCAGCACTTGCTGGGACTCAAGCCCCGTCTTTGCTCACACCAACCCCTCCTCCCTGGCACTCTGGATTCTACCTCTATTAAATGAATGCATCCTCTAAGCCACTGCGGACCTGTGGCTACCCAGGACGCTAGCCAGCCTGTCCCCATAATGGGTTCCTGGCATAGACATTCCCCGTGCAATGGCTGGGTGAGCCCCTCCCTCAAGTCTCCATCTTCCTTGCAATGAGGAGGCTCCTGCTCTGTCTCCTTTAATAGCACTTCTGTGCTTACCCAGTCTCAGGCAAGAGTGCAGGCTATGTGCAACTGCTTCTCTTCTGACTCCACAGTATCTTTCTGGACTTCACCTACCCTCACCCTTTATGTAACAAGCCCTATGGCAATGACCCCTCTATCTAGGAGTCTGCCTCATCTCCAAACTTCAATTTTCAAATTCTTGCTTGACATCTTCACATGGATAAAATCAAAGAACAGTTCTTCAAGGGTTTTTTTGTTTGTTTCTTTCTTTCTTTTTAATGTGCCAAGTACAAAATTCAGTCATAGGCAGTTATGGAATATGGGTGAAGTACAGACTCTGAGACTACCTCTGCCTTTAAGTCCTTGGTCCAGCATGCAGTTTGTATAAACTTTGGGAAATGACTTGACCCCTCTGTGTCTCAGATTCCTCATGTAATGTAGGGACAGTAACAGTGCCCCTTCTTATGGCAGATATAGGAGTTAAGTAAATCTAGGCTAAAACATGGACGATTAGGACAGTGTTCAGTACATACCAAGGATGACGCATTAACTGTTATTCTCCTAAGGATCTGAAGTGGTCAGTACTACTATTTTACCCCTATGCACAATGAGATGTTGTGCAATCGCACATTCCAGCTGTTCAAAACTTAACTTGTACTTCCTATTAAATTCAACTCTTGCTTGTGTGTCTTTCTTGATCAAGGGTTTCTGTCCCTCACCTCCCCCCTTTGTATACACCACTAGGAATGTCTGACATACTTGTGATAGTTCTCATACCCCTCCTCATCTTTAAAAGTATCTCAACTGAAAATATAACCAAGCTGCTCCTCTTACATCTGGCTCTGGCTAGAGTTCTGGTTTACCTCCCAAAACATTGTCTTCCTCTAGATTTCACCATATTCAGTATCTGCTCCCAACCCCAGTGTGCTCATCTCCCCCCACCACCTCCTATTCACTCCTCAAGGCCCATTTGGAACTGCCTTCTGTCATGAGAGCCACCAAACCCCACTCTTTGCTCCTGTGACTGATCCTGCCCTCACCTATCTCCAAAGAATCAATGAACTGATTTTTTTATATGTTAGTATTTTTTATAGTTTAGGTAATGTGTGAGTATTGTAAAGAGACACAAATATATTACAAAAATCAAAACTCTCTTCATCTTTTCTGACCTCCTAATGCCACCCCCAGTAGTTCTGATTCACTGAAAAATAGAAACTCTACCTATTGTTTTTTTCTTAAAATATACACATTAGCCATCTGTATAAAGGGAATATATTTTTTCAATATTTTAAAGGTATCTATAGGTATAAATGTATATATAAATAATAGTATAAATTTTTTATGGTCAGGTATAGAATGTCATCCCTTTCATGTGCCCAACTCCTGTGTACAGGTATCTTTAAGGGTAAAGACTATGTTGTATTTGTCTTTCTAGCTCTCCAAGTAGAACACCTGCAAGGCCAGGAGTTGTTTAACAATATTCAAAAGGGGCTGTGGGGTGAGAGAAGGAAAAAAAAGGCAATATTCAATGATCTAATAACTAAAATATCTGTCATCCATAGTGCTCACTATGATAAGCCAGGAAACTAGCTTTTAGTGCTTCACATATAGCCTCAGTCCCATGTCAGCCTCAGAATCATCCAATTATTCCCATTTCACAGAAGACAAAACCACATAGCTTGTCAGCACAAGGGACAGCCATGAATATCCCAGGGCCAGAAACCCTTCAGCAATAAGGAAGTCTGGGCATCATCAGCGAGGACCCTGTCACTGCGACTTCTCTCAGGACAAGGGATGCTGGGAAACCAAGTCTTTTTTAAGTGGCCATGCTGGTGAATTAAACAAAGTGGGCTCAATTATATGGGAGCAGAAGGAGTGGGTGGGTCACAAGATGTTGCAGTGTGCAAGTCATCCTAGAGAATCAAGGAACACTGAGGAGAGAAAAGCAATAAAAGAATTGTTTCTGTGTTTAGAAGCTTTCTCAGTTATGCAAAGTCACATGCTAATGGGGCTGGAGGATGGGAAATGTGAAAATTTACCAAAAACAACAAAGCAGCTGATCCAGAGGAAAAACACTGAGACCTAGGTGACTTCACACAAATGGTCCTGGCAACTCACAGGTTCAACCAGAGTCCCTTTGGGTCCCTTCCTCCCACTCACTTTCCAGAGCTAATTTAGATGAGAACCTACATTTTTTTATCATTCAGAGGATTGTGCTCAAATGCCACTCAAACAAAATTCTCCATTATGTGTCATGAAAAGTAGCATCTTCAGGAAAAGACAGATGTTGCACTGTCATTTACATTATTTATGTCACACAGTTCAGTTAATACTAAGATTGACAATCAAGTTTTAGTCTTTTTTTCCCCCCAATCAAAATAAACTTGATAAACTTTACTCATAAAAATCACATACAATTGACTCTGTGTTGGCAAAATGACATCTGTCAAATGCCAGAAATGGAGAAATGAGTGACAACAGCAACAAGAGGACGTCTGTGAGCCAGATCCTAGGCACAGAATGAAAAGACAGTACAGGCATTTATCTTGATATAGTGGAGAATTACATTACCTTCCCTCATGGAAGAGTAAATGCACTTCCCAACAAGTCTACCTACTTTTTCCAAGGATGATTCTATTTGCCCAAGAAAGAGGCTGCTTCTTTCTAAACAGACTTGCACTACAAATCGCACCCTTGGGTTCTTTATCATCAGGTTAAATTAAGTTTGCCATGGTCCTAAGGAAACATTCACACTAGGAATCTCATATCTGCTCCCTTAAAGTTGCATCTTTTTAATACCAAATTATACCTATTTAATCTCCAAATTAAAGAAGAGGTGAAAATACCCAGCTTGACTCTGGAGTTCAAAGAGTTTCCATAAAACCTACAGCCAGTCCCAAACATTACTATTCTCCGATTTGAGACATGAGTCTGGACCAGAAAGATGGATAATCTATGCAACTTGAGTCTACATGTGCCTTCATTTACGGAAATTGTCAGGTGCACCACTGTACAGAAACCATTAAATGATCTGTCTATTCTAAACTCACCCCACTTACCGACAAAAACCAGGACATGGGTCAGTCAAAACCTGAGTCACACCTACCCCAGGGAGACACACAATCAAAGTTGTGTGTCTGACAAACCATAACAGACAACACATGTGCATGGCCCACTCAGAATGCAAATCTACACTTTGGATTATAGAAGGTCTTCAATGTGTACAGACTGGAAGTGAGTTTTTCAAAACCCTCCTCTGCCATCAAAACCAGCATTAAAGTGTGTAAATGTAAAACTCCTGAAGAGACCCACGTTTTAAAATTTAAAATGCAGCTGTTTGGAGTTGTGGATCCATCAAAGCAGAAAAAAAAATAAAGTTAAAAGAAAGCTTCACCACTTGGCTTTCTTATGCATTATCAGTCACTGTGAAAATGGCATCAATAACTACCGCTGATCCTCCAACAATACAGAAGGGTTAAGGGCACTGACCCTGTGCAGTCAAAATTCCATAACAACTTCTGACTGCCCCCAAACTAAACTATTAATAGCCTGCTATTGACCAGAAGCCTCACCAATAACAAACAACTGATTAATACATATTTTGTATATGTATTACATCCTATATTCTTGCAATGCAACAGGCTAGAGAAAAGAAAATATTGCAAGAAAATGACAAGGAAGGAAAAATACATCTATAGTGCTGGGCTATATCTCAGCTATACAATTTATAAGTATTTATAAGATTACACTGTTTACAAAGAAATGAGTAGCAGGGGACCCATGTTATTCAAACTTATGTTTTTCAAGGGTCAACTGTATTTTAGGTAAAGAGTATAAAAGAAGTAAAAGAGTCTTTGCATTTTGTAGGGTGGATCAATTTAGCTTCATTTTCTTGTAGTTATTAGCTCTGTTTAGTTTAGTAAAAGCATCAATCTTTGTGGTGGTGATGTAGGTGACAAGAGCTGTCAGTTTTTTGACAAAGCTATGAATTTGAGAAACAAGTGACTTAATATACTATAAATGAAAAGAAACACAGCAGTTTTTGGATTGTGTCAATTTTTGGCCTGTCTGGTAAAGGACCTAATTGTGAAATTACCCACTTTACTTAAAGAGTAAATTCTGGCCAGAAGTCACATACTTGTTCCCTTCTCCCCCCAAACAACACCCAAATTCACTAAACATAGCAGCTGTGATTCACATTAAAGCCACTCATTCAACTTGATAAAAATCATTATCACCATCATCATCATGGTTCTCTGGAAGACTTGACAACTGGCTACTGGACTGTGAATTCCCTCTCCCCCCACCCTCCAAATATCAGGACTAATGTGACTCTTAAGAGAAATCTCTAGAACTAAAAAGTTATAGGCAGCTGGAAACCTTTCTGTAATAAAGAATCAAATCACAGAGGACCCAAATGTGAATGGATATTCATCCATTCATTTAATCATTAACTTATTCTTTTGAAAGATCACTTGACACAGGTTAGAAGATGTTAACAACATCTTTGAAAAGAAAAAGCAGTGAATGAGGTCTACTTTCAGGTACTTTTCAAAGAGGGAGATGAGACACACTCAAAAAGTTAATTTTAGTGTAGCTAATTATCAAATCTAAATATAACTATGAAAAACAAATATTTCATGAATGTGAAAGATAACTTGAAAGGAAGCCAGTTAGACAGTAACTGAGTGGACAATGACCTTGTTCTGATTTATCTCATGCTGGTACAATGAAAGGCAAAAAGCCTTCATTAAGAGTGAACACACTCTCCCTCCTGGAGCTTGTCTCCAAAAAAAATATCTAGATGTCCTTGAAAGTAGGTACTATTGATTTGGAACCATTGTGCTCCAGATTTTATGTCAACATTTGTCCACAAAGGTCAGATGATTCCACTTTCAAAGTAAGTACTAGACATAGGATAGTAGCTAGTCAAAGAGAATTTAACCAAAACCTGATCCTAATTTTCTCAATAACTCAAATATAGTTCAACAAAGATTTGTCCATCTTCACACACAAGAATGCAGAAAGTGAAATGCTGGTGAAATAAAGCTAAGTACATGAAAACACTCATTACTGAAACTACGTATGAAATGGAAAGCTCTGGTATATCCAAGTACCCAAGCAGGACTAGTTTCTCGGAAAGAACACGTAAATCGGAATTTGGCCCAAGAGGATAACATCAGAAAGCTCCTTTTTACTAGAGTGGTTGTTACAAACTACAGTTTGAACACTCACCAGGACATCACATCAACCCCCAGGAATTCCACACCACCTCCTTCTCTTTTCTACTGAAAAAATATACAAGAAAACACAGAATGTTTTACGTACTTCCTATAGAGCATGAATAGGAACGATTTACTCACCATTATTTGAAAACAAGCTCTGTTTCTTAATCTAAAACACAAACCAAAATAAGAGTCCAGGCCTTTTCAGTAAAGCCCACCTTCCCTTTGTAAAAAGCTGGCCCTTTATCCACCCTGTGCTATCCCTTTTTTTGGAACTAAAAACAGTACATACCTGGATGTTGTATAAATCATAACAAACACTTCTTGCTAGTTCAGAAAACTTAGTGTCTCTGCTGAGAAAGACTTAACAGCCCATCTGTAAGTGTTCTCTCTCCATACATCCCACTTGGGTTTGTTAGATGGGGTATATATGGCTGCTTCCTTTCCTTGTCACACGAATGTTAGATGGAACCTATATGCTGCTTACTTTCCTTGTAGTGGCAAATGTGTTTTGGTTGGGGCACCAGGGACACAGCACTGGAGGCAAAAGGAAGTCCACGCCCATTTCCTCCAGACCTGGCCACAGAAGGATCCTCACTGCTAAGCAGCGGTAGGAAAGAAAAGGGAAACTTGACTCAACCCTCTGCCCATGCACGCCTTTTTTTTTTCTTCTCTAAAAGAAAGAGCCTTAAGCACTGGTAAGGAATGTTCTGAATCAGTTTACTGAGTTCATTTTTTTCTCTCCAGAAAGTCTATCACACCCGTTTAGTGCCCAAGGCACATAAAATCTCCAAGCAGGAAAAAGAGTTTGAAACAGGAAATAAATAAAAAGTTGAATCCTACACTTAAACTTCTCAAAATACAGTTCTCCTGAAACCACCATCCCTAAATACCAAAGTTGGACAGGAAACCACATTTTATGACTCTCTGCACTGTCTTATTGGAAGGCAGGATTGATTTTGGTGCCACCTTTGAAAATTCCATGTCCCTAAACTGAAGAGTTTGTATATGACACGCCTTCTGCCACTTTTCCCAGGTAAAATTCCCCATTCTACCAAAGATCCCTGGACACACCACAGCACCCACCATTTCTTCCAGTAGCCACAGAAAACAGCCCTGAAGGCTCCCAGCAGCCTCCCTCATCCCTCCAGACCCGGAGGTTGGCATCTAAGAGGAATTCCGGGTAAAATGTGAGCGTGAAAGAACTGAAGTCAGAAGTGTACATCCACGGGCTCAAAATTAAAACATTCCGAGTGAATTCTCACTTTCTGATTGGACTACAGAAAAGGAGTTTTTACGTCGATATAAGAACATATAAGATTCAGTCAAAATCAGTGTATAATAGGCCCAAGGAGAAGCAAAGAACACAGGAAACTTTTGTTTTTGTTCTCTCAGTTAATTATTAAATCGATATTTCATAAACTTTTGTACTTTATCACACACTTAGACACACCTCTTTCACACACACACACACACACACACACACACACACACACACACACACACACTTCTCTGACTGTGGGGTTGTCCAGTTCCCAAGTCCTAGCTCTCTTGGGATACTCGGGTGAGGGGGTTTGAGGACACAGACAAGACCCTACAAGTCCCAGCCTGGAGGTATTCACACAGACGCTAGTCTGGAGCCCCAGAACTTCAGCTCCCCCCCCCCATAAAAGTGTACGTTCCCACCCGGAATCACCAGGGAGCTAGAAAAGGAAAGCCACCTTTCCTTTTCCAGAGGAGGGGCCGCCGCACTACGAAGCTGCCCCCTGGGTCCGCGGGCAGCCCCGCGCTTACCTGCGGGCTCGAGTTCCCGAAGTTCTGGTCCGCTCCCCAGGCGTTCCCAGCCCTCCGTGAGCCCCGCCACGGGCCGACTTCCCTGCCGTCCGTCCGGCTCCCGCCCGCCGCCTACACCCTGCGGGCCCTACGAGGAGTCCGGAATCCGGGCGGCACGGCGCGAGCGGGCGCTGACATCACCCCTGCTAGCGCAGGTACCACCCTCCTTCTAGCGAGTCCCGCCCCCGCGGCTCCATCCAAAGAGAGCGCTCCGGGGGCGGTGTCCACGCGTCCTGCCTCCCGCAATTGGGTGCGGACTCTGTCGCTCAGAGCCGTTCACTAATTTTACACATTCCTGGCTGCGCTGGACTCGGTCTGCAAGTGGGTGTTGATGAAAAAAAAAAAAAAAAAAAAAAAAAAAAAAGCTGCTGCCTTTCCTGCTATCGCTGAGGAAAGCCAATAATACTGTGGGGAAGAACCTCACGGGTCGTGTCTTTAACTTTCCTTGGTCTAGTTACCATTCTCCAGAAGAAAGGGAAAGCTTCCGTCCCAGCCCTCCTTTGAAGGAAAAACAATCTGCTATGTATCATGGGCACAGGCGAGTCCGGCGGCCTGAAGAGCTGGAAATGGCTTTAAGTCCTGCAAATAAAGGAAAACGCTTACTCGCTTTTCTGGCCACTCATGGTGGCAACTGCCGGGTTTCCCTCAGCCTGGGATCGAGAACTTCCAAAGCACTTGCGGAAGATTTGGAATGGATGCTTCGGAAGGGCGTCCCTGCTCAAAATTGTTAACTGTGGGCTATCCACCATGTGGTGGCTGTTGCTTTTCAGCCATGAAAAAAAAAAAAAAAGTCAGCCCACGAGCTTACAGGCAAATAAAATTGAACCTCCGATGTAAGAAAAATTACTATTTACCTTGTTAAAGCCCTTAAGGCTGCTGTTTTCAAGCACAACAGAAAAGGAGGGGGAGGGGATCTGACAATTGAGTTCAACAAGCCACATGAGAGTAATTACTGTTGAATGGAACCAATTGCAGTGGCTGAGCTATCAATTAAGAATTAACTAACATTTACCCTTGACGGAGATCACTGCCTGTAATCCTCTTGCTGAACAGAACACAAAGGTTCTCAGGGGACTGGTCTTTCAATTTACCTAATGTCTGATCCAAAGTAGAACTGCATGGTCAAAGCGCTTTATTGTGAGATATTTATTGAGATATATTTTATCTCCTTATATTATAAATCTCATAATACTACACACTACTTCTATGTAATATATTATCCATAATCTTCTGAAAATACAGTGACTTGGTTATTGCCCTGTTATTACTTTTTATTATTTGTCTTGTGATGTCATTCATATCACCATTCTGCCAAAAATTGCAGAGGGTTTCAGAGTCCAACTTTGTGTCTCATCTCACCCTCTCCACCATCCTGTCATGTATCATCAGTCCCATTTTAACCTAGGGGATCAAAACCTCTGCCAGATAATGTAAGTAAATTGCCCTAGAACAAACAAACTGGGGCTAAACTCAGGTTCATTTGACCCCAAAGCATTTGTTCTCTTTACCTTAAAGCACTGATGCCTACAATCTGCATTTTTTCAAATGCTACATTCAGAAACATAAAAATCCACAGACCCAGGCCACTGCTCCAAAAGACCTGCTTAATACTATCATATCAAGCTGTCTGTCAGACCGCACGATTCCAAGCTCCCACTCAACATTTCTAACTCCACTTTGCTCCAGCTGTGTTATCTTTCTATGCACCACTAGCCATGAGTTTGGTTTTGCCATTAACATCTTCTCTAAATCAGTCCTCCTCCCTTTCCCTGCAATCCTTCACCAGTCATTTAAAACTCTACCTAATCTGCCCTTAGTCTAACTGGTTTAGTTGCAGAACCTGTGTGATTCTCACCTTCTAGCCTACCTGGATTCCCACTGTTCTCTCAGAGCCCAACCAACGTCCAGGTGCCCTCTGGGTGCTACAGTCAGGAGAAAATGTTCTGAGTCTGTTGCTCAACTCTGCCACGAATTCACTATGTAACTTAAGACAAGACAGTAAATAAAGCATTCATCAGAAACCTCAGCGCCTCTTTAAAATGAACTGATAAGAAAGTTATACAAGCTTTAATGACATTGTACAGATGTGTCAACATATGATTAAATATGGCCAGTTACAGACTTTTCCTATCTTACCTGAAGGGCAAGTCCCATGCTACTACCTCTATGTAGTCCTTACCCCCCAGTTCAAGGAAAAATACAGGATCACAGAAAGTGGATATTTATATCAGCCCTAACACCCCTCCATTTCTTAAATGTGCCCTAATCACAAATAATCTCACAGCCAGAAGCCCTATCTTCTTGTTCCCACCATCCACCCCTCCCTTTCTCACTGTTTATGCTTTGGTGGGAATGCTTTGCTTTTCTCACTCTCTCAGCATTCATTCCACAACCCTTAAGCCCCTCTTATTTTCTGCACCAACCACTTAAATCTGTCCCTTAGGCATTCCTCCTTTCCCCATTGTCACTCAGAGACAGGCTGGTCTTCTCATGCCAGTTACTAACCTGAGGCCAGTTGTCTCCAAGAAGGAACTGGGTGGCTACCAATTCTGCTTTCAGCCCCAGGAAGGCTGCATCCAGGCTCACACCCTCCAAATGGAGCAGATGGGGGCGGGAATCTCCCAGCCCACGAGGATGGCAGGATAAAATAACAGGAAGTTGCCTCCCATCCCCTCTGCAGCTGGAGTGATAACAGCTGCCATCAAGAGTCCAGAAAACAAAAGACTTAAGAAGAAAGTCCCAAAAGCGGCTGGGGCTGGAGTTGTAATGTTAACCAGGAGTGCCAGAGTGGGCAAGGAAAGAGCCAATGGTCAATTGCAGCCTCCTCCTCACCCACCATTAATCGGAATGGCAGCTCTTATTTGTTCAACATTTGCTTCATTTAACAGTGATTTGCCGCAATGCTTCATTTTTTTCTTACACTCTGATTAATTATAATGATATTTATTACATTAATATTTCTTATTTATAATGATATATTGAAACCACTGGCCTCTGGATAGCTCAGAAAAATTCTCAAGTCAGGATGTTGTACCTTGGAGTATTATTTGGCACTAAATAAAAAATGAAATGTTGCCATTTGCAGTAACTTGAAGGGATTATCCAAAGTGAAGTTATCCAAAAAAAAAATCAACATGAATACTGGACAATTTCACATATATGAGTAAATACATGGAAACAAACAAATATTATTTGGCACTAAATAAAAAATGAAATGTTGCCATTTGCAGTAACTTGAAGGGATTATCCAAAGTGAAGTTATCCAAAAAAAATCAACATGAATACTGGACAATTTCACATATATGAGTAAATACACGGAAACAAAGAGATGAACTGACAAAGCAAACTGAAAATAAGATATTGGCTATTGATAACTGAAGGGAGGTTACCAGAAGGTTGGGGGGGGGTGGAAGAAAGGCTGAGAGGTAATAAGGAGTGGAGGTGGAGTTTCGTTTTTGTTTGTTTTCCTTCAAAAACAGGCCCAGGGAACAGGACATTGCAATAGAAGTGAAATAGGATCCCCAATGAGCAGCTACCCAGGGTTTACCTCAACCCTAGATCTAAACTGATTTGTGAACAAGTCTGTTTAAATGCCCAAGATATCAACACTATTTAGTTCTGTAGGTCTAGATACGAACTTTTTGTAATATCTAGTCGTTCTTATGGCCAGTCTGACCTTCAATACCTGTGGATTTTGCAAATAATACCATTTCAAGCAGGGGTAGAAGGGGAGCACTGTGAAAGTAGGAGAAAACCTGCACTGAGGAACAGAAGTAGAACTTGAAATGGACCCCGAGTTACCTGGTGCGACCACCTGTTGGAGGCAAATGCCCACCTACAGCAGCATCCTGGCAAGTTGCTTTTAGAGCAGCCCAGCACAAAGATCCTCCTTCTTGTATGTGGATTCCATTTTTCAAACTCTCCCCTCAAGTACTGTGCTGTGTGCTCCCCACAACCATTCTGTAGAGCACCACTGGTCCCAGTGTAACATAAGGAATGGAAGGCTCTGCAAGATTTCATGAGTCAGTTGCTCCAGAACACCTAGGACTGGGGTTGTAGCCAAGGTCTTTTCTCTCTAGATCCAAGGCCCTGATTGTCTTCATGTCTGTGCTCTGGAATAAGAGCAGATTGTCTCTGTTGTCCTCCATCTGAACATGTGTAGGCACAAGAACACACCTTCCCCAGAGCAAGTGCTGATGCCAGGAGAGGCTCATGGGCTCATCAAGGTCACATCGTTGCCGAACTGGTTTCTACGGGCTCCCAGCTTCCACTTTCTGAAGCACACTTGACTGATCACTCTTGACTCTGAAAACCCTTACACACAACCATTTTAGCAAAGAACAAAGCCCAAACTCTTGGTCGGTGTCCAGGAGTCAATGAACCCTGGTCCCCAACTCACCTGCCTAAATTTACTGTCCTCCCACGGTGCTTGCTTTTCACCCTCCCATGCTGGTGAGACTGAAAGACTGGACACTGTCCACCCTGAAGACATCTCCTCAAGGAAGGCTAATGCTTAACCATTTCTACTAAAGTCCACCCCACCCCAGAGTTGTCATGAGGACCCAATGAGAGGATGGCAAAACAGAGCATTTTTGCTTATGACATAAAACTATTGTCAGATATTGCTACATAATTGCTTTTGCCCTACTCCGACTATAACTCCTTATAGTCTTTGAAGGCAGGATGCTGATTTGTTGTTTTCATACCCTTTATGGAACTTTTTTTAATTGAGGTAATGCTGGTCCCTTGATGGACTGCAGAATCCTATGTTGTCTTACAGACATTCAATAAAAGTCCATGGAATGAATGAATGTTTAAAGTATTTGCTTAAATCCTTTGACCTGCTATGGACTAGGTCTTTAGAAGTTCAGAAAGCACTTGATTAGAGGACTTTTTAAGTATCTGGGACCCTCAGATGGTTCTTCCCCTGGTCACATCACCAAAGAGAGTGGGTTGGACACATGGTATAAATTACAGACCCAAATTCAAATGAAGCAAACTGAGCCTCAGAATCCCTTCTGAAGGAAATTGCTGCTTAGTCTGGCCAACTCTAAGCATGGTGAGAGATAACTCATGCATCATTTCAATATCCTTTAGATGGAAGCTAAATCACTACTTGGTTGCCAGCCTAGACATCAGTTCTGAAACTAGCTCTCTTCCCCATTCCTTTCCTGCACAGGGAGAAAAGTCAGAAATAGGCCCAATCTCTCCCTCCAAGCAGAGTGTCCTTTTAATCACTCTTTGCTTGCAATCCTTACTGTGCTGGTTATTCTCTGGTTACCTGCCAGGTAAACCCAAAATGCTAGTTACCCATTTGACCATTCTATTATAAATGGGAAAAAAAATTAATTAAATACAGACTATTGCTTTTCACAGTCTTTGATTAATGTTCAGCTAATGGTTAAATTAAAAAAATTAAATTACCTTGAACCATTAACCCCATTTACAAGTGTAGTTAATTGAATTTCCTAAAAAGTATGTCTGTTCCCACACTGACAGAGGCCAACAAATGGGAGCGTCAGCCCTTTCAATGCATAGCAGCAATTCCTCTTTCTCATTCCAAGCACATGAGTTGCATAGCGTTCTTCCCACATCAGCCAAGCCTCTCCCTGGACTCGCAGGCCTTTCCAGGGGGACCAGGTCATCCACTGCCTTTCCTTCATGTCAGCAGGCACCATAAACAGACCTCTTGAGAGATGCAAGCACATCACCATCAACAGCACATCATTCCTTGGGATCAGAAAAGGCTACCTGGCTCCATCTGCCACAGTATTAAGGTTCATCTTTCAAAGACTATGTCCTGGATCACTACTTTAAAAAAATAGCACCCCATTTGACTTTAAGTTGAACCCCATTCTCTGGACAAATGCCGCAGACAATTCCCAGACTTCAGACAGATTACTTGGTTTCTACTCCACTCACCTTTCCACTTGGACATCATAAGTTGACTGTTTGAGCTTCTCCTAAACCTTAACTAGAGTTCATCTCAACTACATTTAAAAAATCTACATTTTGAAAAAGCCTGTTATACTTTGATCCAATACTGTTTTAAATTTACAAGAGGAATGAGTTTTAGGTTAAAAAAAAAAAAGATGTAAGAGGACTATGTGGGACAAAACTGGTTTAAATAAATGCTTGCATTAAAGAAACTTCTGGCAAGTTCCAACAAGTTGCTGATAATCAAATCTTCAGGCTGGACCACTTATCTCCCTCATCCTATAAAGATGGGTTACTCTGCTCCCTCCCCCAGCTGCTCCAGATTCTATCTCCAGAAGAACCTTTCCACTAAGGGATGCTGACTGTGTAGCATCTGAATTACCAGGTAATTAGTACTATGGCTTGTTAAACTAGCCTGGGTATTAAGAAAGCATAGAGAAAGTGTCTCAACTATCACTTTAAGAATGTATGTCTTAAAATTAAACCTCTTCCCTCTAATTTCAACTCAGATGATTTCCATTTGCCTCTAAAGTCCCTGAATTCTGGATTCAATATAATGTCATAGCCACAGAACCAAATTTTATATTGTGAGTGGTCATTCCCAAATAAAAGGAAGTATAAGAAATCACATCTCCTTTCTGGTAAAATTTACAATAGGACACATGTACTCCAAGCTAGAAGATTGCTTGGTATTTTAAGTTGCAGTTTTTTGATCTATACATAGGATGGTGATAACGCCATCCTGGCTGCTGCTACTTCACACCCTACTTCTGAAAGACTCCAAAATGGTCTCTACATACAGGCTTCTCCTGAGAGCCTGGCTACCTTGAGCAACACTGATTCAATTATGATTTTCATCTGAGTCTAAGACTCAAGCATAAACTTGCTAAGAGTCTGGAGTAAGAAAGTATAGGAATTTCTCAGCAGAATTCCATGCTGTTGAACAGTTACTAAATGACCTTATCATACCTTCTCTCAAGACGTTGAATATCAGACACATAGAAAACCAGATAATAGACTAGAAAGAAGCCAAGGGGGGGGGGAAGAATTCTATATACAAAGAAGATAGTATACAGAAGCATAAAGAATAAAAAATGAGATTAGAAAAAATAGTCCGAAAAAAATAGATAATCGGCAGGAATGGGTAGATGCTGAGAGTTACACACAGGTAGTAAGCAGACCTCAGGTAGCCATGGACACCACAAGGGCAGTGGACAATAGCTGCTGACGTAATCTAAAGTACAATATTAACAATGAGAATCATCATTGGAAACATCAGTTTCTGTGTACCCGGTACACAGAATAATACTGTGACTTCAGTGTAATACTGTGACTTCAAATGAGGTAATAAAGGTGAGAATTTTCCTTTTCCTTAAAGGCAGGAAACAAAGTGAAGTGCTTACATTCTGAAAGAAGGTGAAAGTTTGAAGGATAAGGTCAGGTAATCAGGACTGAATTGGTCTCCACATCTGGTTTCTTCGTGACATTCCTTGAAGCCAGGTTCAGTCTGGCTCAGTGGTATATTTTGCTACACACTGCAGGAATTTTAGCATGTATTTTTTTTCAGCGTGCAATTATTATTACATATTCATTAAATATAATTATATTAATTACATGACCCTGTTCTACCTCATTCCTTCCCTCAGCAACTAGAAGGAAGAGTCTATGCTATTATAGGGGCAATGAACAAAGGCCAAAAGAAAAAGATTTGAAGATTGTTTTATCTTTCTACCACCTCAACAACAGCAGCCAGATCCTTTAGGATCTTGAAGGAATTTAGATTTATCCTAATTATAATGAGAATAAAGTCAGGACAGATTGCTACCATCTTCTTGTTGCACTGAAAGAAAAACACTTCCATTAACCCCACTTTACTTTGATTGAGTACATTTGTAACACTGACCACTGGGAGGAACAGATGTTGCTCTCTTATAGGATTACTTTGCAAAGTTCTGAGCTTTGCCATGCAAGAGGAAATCAACAGTTATTGTGAATCACTGATTCCATAATCATATTAAGAAGGAAAAGAGTTGTTGACTCCATTCAACTCTGTCTTGGAGAGACTGACCTGCAAAATAATGAAATCCACTGAGAAACCAGCAGGAGATTGAGAATGTTAGGTCTTGCTCTAAAAATTATTTCCAAATGATATAACAGTTTGAAAGTTAGTATCAGGCATTTTATTCACTCAACCCACTGGCTTCCAAATGCTTTTAGAAAGTAATGAGTATGTCAAAGAAAATAATTGCCACCTTCCAAAATGCCACTCCAAACCCCTGACTTTCTTCACCTCCTATGAGGTTTAATCTTATAAGGATCAGTTTTATTTATTCTGTCCTATTTTAGACATCAGGGTGTGTTCTGTTACTTTCCAAAGCTCTATTTATTTATAGAACAAAAGAGTCATATGTGTAGAAATAATAACACTTTTGTCACAAAGTCAGGCAGCAACACAGAAGCGCCAGTCAGAATCCAGCCGCTTGCTGTGGAGTGGAGTGGAACTCCCAAGGGGACAGGCAGGAGACAGAGGGGAGCAAGACCTCACTTGCCCTTGTAGAGACCTAAGACTATAAACCAGCAGATAATCAAGCAGCAGCAGCAGTCTCTCAGCTTTGAATGCCACCATCCCCCAGACGCCCACTATTACACACTGTCCCCTCTCATGACTGACATTGCTCATTGGCCGTACCAGAAAAAGAAAATGGCTTAAACAAAATGAACTTAACCAGTGTCTAGGATGGGGGATGGGTCACTGTCTGTGGGTTCCCACCTGTGTGCTCTCAATAGCAAGATCCACTCAGGCTCAGAGAGTAATGACGGATTTATTACCAAATGAGAGAATGGAAAGAGAAAAATGTTCTAAGGCCAAGAGTGCCCCGGCTGTCTCTCCCCAGATAGAACCTGCAGTGTCCAGTGTCCCCAACAAAGGCTGTTGGTGCAAGATGGCTCGTCCCTGGACCAGATCCTGGGCATGCAGAGGGCCAAAAGTCTATTCAGGCAGGGCCAGAGGTGTGGGGCTGCCCAAACCGCACCACAGTAGCCTGCAGCAACACCTACTGGATGGCTGCCCCCACAAGGCGGGAGGTCACAGAGCCAGGAGGTCTGTGTGGAGGATCAAAAGCCGCGGGCAGCTCGCAGGGAAACCGACACAGCAGTACCCACATGCCAGAGTCCAGGCGCTTGTGTTCCAGCCTTTAAAGATTCCAGGCTAAGCCCAGACACAGGCTGATGGTGCCCTTAGCAGGGGAACTCGGAGGCAGGCCCAGAGGTAAGGGCAGCGATTAGGCAGCAGTTGAAAGGGGACATCAGATGCGGAGGCCCTAGAAGTGTTTCCCTAGAGGTGCAGATGAGTCTTCCCAAGGCTCCTGAGTGGGAGCATGTGAGTCCTGGGAGCCTGAGCACGTGGGAATAGGAGCCTGGCTTAGACCCCCTAGCCTGCAGTGCAGGTTCAGCTGTCTGATTGGTGCCAGTCAAGCTCCAATCAGCTCACTCCGATTTGTAATTCTGGCGCCAAATCTAGAGGGGAACCAAGGCCACTGAGGCTGGAAAGCCCACAGCCTGCCCACAGTGCTCATCACCTGGCAACAGCGGTCACTGCTGCCATAATTCTTGGGATCCTGGCCTCCACTCGACCAGACATTTATGTTAACCCACAAATGCCTATTTTTGGTCATCCTTTACGTTTTATGAGCACTTAGTCCGAGAATCTAATTTAACCTCCTCAAAGAGGCAATGTTGTCACTGTTTCCCAATTGATGAAACCGCAGCATTAGAACTGGCTTCATGGGGGGTAGAGGGAGACCCAACTCCGCTCAGGGCTGGGCTGTGGGAGGCCCTGTATCTGACTGAGTCGCCACAGGCTGTCTTGCGCCTTTCAATTTGCACTTTCATTTGCAGAATTTTAGAGCTGCTAAGTCCAGGATTGGTGTGTCTGGCTTGACTTCTGCTCCAGTTCTCCTTAGTTGACTTGCCTCTCTTTGTCTTAATCCGATCTTCTGGACTGAACCCACCCCAATGACTTCATTTTAATTGCATCTTCAGGGACCCTCATGGGGGTTCTTTAAAGGGGTCCTGAACAGGACTTACGGAAAGGATCTTTTTCTGACCTACTAGCAATTAGGACCTCAACATACAAATTTGAGGGCAGAGAGGGGTGCAGATTCCAGCCCACAACACACCCACGGTAAGTGAAGGACCACTACAATTTGTTCCACCTACTGCAATCAGCTTGATTTCACAAATCCCAGTGCAAATACGTAAGCATGGCTCCTCTTATCAGCAGAGGAGGCGCGGGCCCAGAAAGGTCAGTACTTGCTATGGTGAAGCGAAATGGCAATAGAGGAAACATCTCAGGATAATGCTCGCTTGGGTGCAAGCAAACCTTAGCTCTTCTGGTGCTGGATCTACCGCTGGTCTGTTCAGTCTTGTAACAACCTACACACACAGACTGGGCTGCCAGAAAAGACGGCCCCTCTCTGCAATTATAGGTTCTTGGACTGTCTGCCTTGGGTGGATTTCAAAATAGCACAGCTGACTCTTTCTAACCAACACACACACACACACACACACACAAATTGTTACTCTTATACTCACAAGTTATACAAAGGCATCTCTGTGGAATACAGCCAACATTTTGTGGTCTGGCCTCTATTTCATTCTTTTGCTGTTTCCAAGCTGTGAGCAGTGAGAAGCAAGTTTGCTGAGATAACTGGGGAGTAAGGTAACTCATTTAAATGATAAAGCTGGAAACCCATTACCAGCGTGAACAAGGATAGTGTTTTCATTTGAACAGGACTGGAGTCTGGCTGGAGACCTGGGTGTATTACAACACAGGCTTGTAACCAGGAAGGTACCAGAATTCCAAGATGAGTTTCTCTGAGCTCCATGCAGGGAAAGTAAATTGTGCTTTGGTTTACAGCTACTCGGGTGGATAGCAGGGAAGATCAGGGACTTTGGTCTCCATCCTATCTCACCTTGAACAAATGACTTTGCCTTTCTAGATTTTTTTAATTATTTTGCTTTTCAGCATTAGATATACAATCAATTGTAGCTGGTTTTGAGTATAGTGTGAGGATCGATGTATTTTTGTAATCGCTTTTCTTTTTTTAATGTTTAAATTTTATTGATTCTTATTATTTAAAACACAACCTCAGAAATGGTCTTTGGGATACCTCCCCCTGCTTCTGGCACCCCCACCATTCACTCAAACTCCTCTCTCTGTTGTTTGGTAGTCTATGTTAAGTCCATTAGTCTCTTTCTTTCCTGTGGCAGTGTCCTTTTACTCAGTGAGGACTGTGTTCTTGGGACCAGGTGAACCATGCTGGTAGATTTTCAGTGTTATCCTTGTGTTGGGCAGCCAGTCTATTTATTTGTGATCTGTTCATGTTTTCTCATTGAAGGCTATCTTCTCCAATTCCTTCTCTGTTTTGGTTTGCTGCTTTACCTTATGGTTCTGAGGTCTGGTTTAGGGGCCTCACCCCCAGCCAGTGTTGGTGAAGAAGTTTCTCTGTGTATACAAGCATCTATGAATGGCTGTTGTACAGCATCTCCTCTGCCTCAGTTAGCAGCTTTGCTGTGGGGCAGATGCCCCCACTCTTTGACCTTCCCCTCCTCTCCCATGGTGTGGGGAGGGACACCTTGCTCTCCTAGAAGGCATCTCAGAAATGAGGACTTGTCTCTTCCAGACCCGGTGAGCGCATAGGTATAGGTACGCTTCCTGACATCCTGTATCCCTAGTAGTTTCTCCAGTCATGCATGCACTGGTTCTCTTCCTAAATCATTTCCTGTGTACAGTTCAGACTTGTGGGCTGGATTTTCACCTGGTCCCTCACCCATTCTATGATGGGGTTTGTATTATGTATATTCTTCCTCCTCCTGAATATTAGCTGGAGTGAGAATGAAATAGAGGGAGTGTTCCCCAACCCTCCTGCCGCCAGTCCCTCCCTACATGGGGGTGGGCCTGGATGACTGGGCAGGTCCAGTCCCAAGGCCCTTTGGGTTAGGGCCTGTCCAGGCTGCAGATGGCTGCCTTGTGCAACCATCCACTGGTGGATGGGGCTAAAAGCAGGGGGCCTACCCAGAATTACTTGCTGTCTTGACTCCCTGTGGGCAAAGGAGGTCTGATGGCACAGTGCCTTTCCAGATCTTATTTTCTTTCTGCAACTCAGTGCTTTCAGTGCCATATGAGCTGTCAAGTTCAACACCATTAATGGGGTATAAGAACTGTTCTTTACAAAAATGAGAGCATATGATACACCATTTTTCTTAAAATCAGTTTCTAGTTATTATAATGCAATCTTTTATCTTGTGGTTTTTTTTTTTTTTTCCAAAAGATATTTCCCTTTGTAATTAAAAAAGTCACACGTAGAAGTATGGGGGAGAATCAGATAACATCTAGACCTCGTCATCAAAATTAGTATCACCTATTAGGGACAGATGGACTGTAGGGTCCCAGTTATGGCAGTCTAAGTTACTATTCCAGTCTCAAGTGCACAGTCTGAATCTAATCAGGAGTTAGCAAACAAACCCACATTGAGGACATTCTATAAAAGAACTGACCTCTTTTTAAAAATTTTGTATTGTAATAGCATTGGTTTACAATATTGTATTGTGGAAGTACAGGATCTCCCTTTTGGGGTGTTCTTACCTTAGTGTTCTCACTACTGAAACACCCAAAGTCCATCACCAAAGTTCATTGTGCTCCCTCCCCACTTTGTTCTCATCCTTACCTTTCCCCTTTCCCTCTGAATGTCATAGTTTTATCGTCAGCTTTCGAGATTTTGAGGCTAGCTTTCTCTGACCCTTTGCTTGTTTTCTCTATACTCCACTTACAAGTGACACTATCTAATATCAGTCTTTCTCCTTTTGACTTGTTTTGCTTAACGTATACCCTTTCAGCTCCATACATGTTTGCAGGAGTTTACCTTTTTATAGCTAAATAGTATTCCACTGCTTGGTTTTTAATTTTTTTTATTTTTAAAAGACTAGGTCTCGATATGTTGCCCAGGGTTGTCTCAAACCCACGAACTCAAGCGACACCTAGCTTCAGCCTTCCGATTAACCGAGATTACAGGCACATGCCACCACGCCTGGCATATTCCACTGTTTTTTTTCTTTTTTTAATATTTATTTTTTGTGGGAAGAAAACAAGTTACAGATAGGTATACATATTACAATACCACAATCACACAATTGCAAAATAATATATTATTTACTTATTTGTGTGATTTAAAAGTTTCAAATGCCACAGGAATGATAAACATCAAATACAGTGTACATTATTATTTCTGGGAATGTATAATGGGAACTAGGATTGAAGAGATGTCCATAGAGAATGGCAACTATCTCTATAATGACTGATTTTTTAATCTAATTTTTAAAAATTTTGTATGTATATATTATATTATTGTGTACCCCAGAGTTTTCCCATTTCCCTAACACCTGTTAACCATCCTACTCTTTTGTTCCCTCTGCCTTCCCTACCTTCTTCCCACTCCTCCTCTCTCACTCCATTCTTCAGCCCCATTGGTTGTTTCTAATTTTTCTTATTCTTTTGTTTGTTTTTCCCCTATATCTGTCATATTGGTGACACCATCCTATATTTCTCTTTTTCTTTATGGCTTATTTCTGCTAATATGAGTCCTTCAAGTTCCATCCCTGTTGCTGCAAATGACATGTGTTTGTCCTCCTTGATTGATGCATAGTATTCCATCATGTACATATGCCACATTTTTTTCAGCCATTCATCAGTTTTGGGGAATTTGGGTTGTTTCCATATCTTGACAATTATAAGCTGAGCTGCAATAAACATGCACATATAGATGCCCTTTTGAATTAGTGTTTTCATGTCCTCTGAGTAGATTCCCAGTAGTGGGATTGCTGGGTCAAATGGTAATTCCACTTTCAATTGTTTGCAGGTCTTCCACAGTCTTCCATAGTGGCTGGACCAGTTTGCACTCCCACCAGCAGTGTAGGAAAGTTCCTTTTTTCTCCACACCCATGCAAACATTTGTTGTCCATTTTATTTATATGGGTCATTTGTTCTGGTGTAAGATGGTATCTCAGTGTGGTTTTAATTTTCATTTCCCTGATTATTAGTAACATGGAACATTCTTTCATGTACCTATTGGCCATCTGTATCTCCTCTTTGGTGAAGTGTCTTTTTGGTTCTTCTCCCCATTTTTTACTGTGCTTTTTACTTTGTTGTTTTGTGTTGTTTTGTTTTGAGTTGTATGAGTTCTTTGTTATTAGACCCTTATCACTTGTCTGGAAGGGCAAAAATTTTCTCCCAGTCAGTTGGGTTTCTTTTTGTTTTGTTTATTGTCTCTTTTGCTGTAGAGAAGCTTTTTTGTTTGATGTAGTCCCAGCTGTTTATGTTTTCCTTCATTTTTTTGCCAATTGTAGTTGTTTCCAGAATTGGATTTCTGAATTGTAATTCATGGAGGCTTTTGCCCAGGTTTTCCTCTATGTATTTTATGGTTTCAGGTCTCACATCGAAGTCTTTTATCCATTTTGAGTTGATTTTTGTACAGGGTGTGAGGGTGTTATCTTGTTTTATTTGTTTTTTTTACAAGTTGTGGTCCAGTTTTCCCAGTACCATTTACCAAAGAGGTTGTCCTTGTTCCAGTGTATGTTTTTTGCTCCTTTGTTGAAGATTAGTTTACTGCATATGTGTGGTTTTATTTTCTGGTACTCAATTCTGATCCATTGGCCTATCTGTTTTTGTACCAGTACCATGCTGCTTTAATTATTATGGCTTTGTAGTGTAGTTTGAAATCTGGGATTGTAATGTTTCCATCCTCTCTTCTCTTTGTCAAGAGAGTTTTGGCTATTTGGGGTCTTTTGCTGTTCCATATGAATTTCGGTAATTTTTGTTCTCTCTTTAAAATATGTCACTGGATCTTTAGTGGAATTGCATCGAATCTGTTAATTGCCTTTGGTAATATGGCCATATTGATAATTTTATTTCTTCCAATTCATGAACAGGGAATGAATGTCATTCCATTTTTTAAAATTTATTTATATATAAATTTCACATCATTGTAATCCCAGGGATTTACCCACCCACCCTCTGCACCATTGCTCCCCTTTCCCCCCTGCCTGAAGTTCTTTGCTACAATTTGGTGCTTAGCTTGTTTTGACTTTTCCTCATGACTTTTGTTTATTTTTCCCCTCTATCCCATATATTAGTGAAACCATTTGGTTTCTGTCTTTTTCTTTTTGACTTGTTTCTGCTAGTATGATTTCTTCTAAGTCCATCCATGTTATCATAAAATCATCAAATTTGTCATTTTAAATTGATGAGTAATAGTCCATCATGTAAATATACCACATTTTTTTCATCCAGTCATCTGTTTTGGGACTTTTAGGTTGCTTCCATGTCCTTGCAATTATAAATAGGGCTGCAATAAACATCTGAGCACAGGTGTCCCCTTGTACCCACATTGAGGTCTCCTTTGGGTAGATTCCCAGAAGAGCGATTGCTGGGTCAAGTGGTAGTTCCATTTTCATTAATTTGAGGGTCCTCCACACAGCTTTCCATAGTGGTTGGACCAGTTTACATTCCCACCAGCAGTGTAGGAGTCTTCCTTTCTCTCCACATCCTTGCCAGCAATTCTTGTTGCCCATTATTTGGATGTGGGCCCACATTCTTACTGGTGTAGGGTGGTATCTCATTGTGGTTTTGATTTGTGTTTCCCTGATTGCTAGTGATGTTGAGCAATTTTTCATGTGCCTGTTGGCCATTTGTATTTCCTCTTCGGTGAAGTGTCTTTTTAGTTCTTCTCCCCATTTTTTGATTGGGCTTTATGTTTAGTTTTTGATTGGGCTTTTTATTTAGTTGTGTGAGTTCCTGTGGATCTTTGTTATTAATCCCTTATCACTCTTGTGGAGGGCAAAAATTTTTCCCATTCAGCTGGGCTTCTTTTAGTTTTTCTGTTATCTCTTTTGCTGTACAGAAGCTTTTTAGTTTGATGTAGTCCCATCTGTTTATGTTTTCCTTCATTTTTTGCCATCTATAGATGTTTTCGGAAAGGGATTTCTGAACTGTAATTCATGGAGGGTTTTGCCTAAGTTTTCCTCTATATATGTTATGGTTTTGGGTCTGACCTCTAAGTCTTTTATCCATTTTGAGTTGATTTTTCTACATTGTGTGAGGGAGTTATCTTAGTCCAATTTTCCCAGCACCATTTATTAAAGAGGCTATCTTTGTTCCAATGTAAGTTTTTCACTCCTTTGTCAAAGATTAGTTGACTATATATGTGTGGTTTTATTTCAGGGCACTCAATTCTGTTCCATTGGTCTGATTGTATTTTTACTAGTACCAAGCTGTTTTAATTATTATGGCTTTGTAGTATAGTTTGAAGTTTGGAATTGTAATACCTCCATTCTCTTTTTTTCTAATCAGGAGGCTTTTTGATATTTGAGGTCTTTTGTTATTCCATATGAATTTCAGTAATTTTTGTTCTATCGCTTTAAAAAATGTCATTGGG
Source organism: Uropsilus gracilis (assembly GCA_004024945.1). Lineage (NCBI taxonomy): Eukaryota > Metazoa > Chordata > Mammalia > Eulipotyphla > Talpidae > Uropsilus > Uropsilus gracilis. Next base: position 149,147 of record PVHY01001668.1, read on the forward strand.
ATTTTTATTGGGATTTATTGGATCTGTAGATTGCCTTTGGTAGGATGGCCATTTTGATGATATTAATTCTTCCAAACCGTGAGGAGGGAATGTCTTTCCATTTCCTTATGTCTTCTATCTCTTTTAGCAGCATTTTCAAGTTTTCTTTGTATAGTTCTTTCACGTTTTTGTTAGACTTATTCCCACATATTTAAGTTTTTCTAGTGCAATGGTAAATGGGATGGTTTTTCTGATTTTTTTTTCTATTTGACTTTTTGCATATAGGAAATCTACTGACTTCTGTGTGTTGATTTTGTATCCAGCTACCTTACTGAACTGGTTTATTATTTC
>PVHY01001669.1:0-19984 GCA_004024945.1 Uropsilus gracilis
GGTGGGGGGCCCCTTCTATTTTGCTCTCACTCCAGCTAAACTTCAGAGGATCAAGAATATGCGCAACACAAATCCCAATATAGAACAGGTGAGGGACCATGCAAAAATCCAGCCCACAAGCCTGAGATGGGCACAGCAGGTGGACAACTGAGAACCAGTGCATGCAAGACAAGAGAAACAACTGTAGAGACACAATGTTACCATGCACACTTATGCACTCACCAGACCAAGAAGACCCGGGACTTCATTTTGGAGATGCCTTCAAGGAGAGCAATACACCCTCCCCACACTATGGGAGAGTAAAGGATACTCTTCCCCTAGATTCTCTGTCAGTGTTCTGTCATATGCATTTTATTGCAATCTCTTCACAGTTATATGTACATGCAAATGAACTTTCGACTGTATTATTACCACCATTTGCGTTGTTGGGGTAATCGGCCCCACATCAAAACTGCAAACTGAGGCAGAGGAGATGATCTTCAAAGTTTCACAGAGAAACTTCTTGACCAACACTGGTTGGGGGCGAGACCCCTAAAGTTGACACCAGAGTCATAAGGAAAAGCAGTAAAGCAATGGAGATGGGATTGAAGAAGACGGCCTGCAGCAAGAAAACATGGACAGATCACAAATGAATACGTACTAGCTGCCAAAGGCAAACTTAAGACTGAAAACCTACCAGCAAGGCTAGCCTGGTTCCAACAACACACTCACCCAATAAAAAGACACTGCCATAGGAAAGAAACTAATGGAATTAGCACAAGTAGTAAACAACAAAGAGTGGGGTTTGAGAGAATGGAAGGGACACGGGAGGGAGGGGGAGGTTATCCCCCCAAAAAAAAAACACTTACAGAGGTTGTGATCTAAAGAACAAAATAAATTAAAAAAAAAATTCTGAAAAGTTGAGGACCATGAATCTAAGAATGATAGGCTCTGTAGAAGGGAGATTTTTAAGAGAAGTTGCCAGAGATATCTGTTATGCATTCATTGCATTGATAAATATTAATTTAGCTTCTTCATGTGTTAGACACTGAGCTAGATGCCAGGAATATGGTGGTAAGCAAGACAGGAAAAAAAAAATCATGAAGATTTTACTCTGGTGGAAATTGATGAATGAGCCAAAGATTCAAACAGTCAATGATGTTCTAAACTTGGGATAATGAAGATGATGAGTAATTTACTTCTTCACTATTGCAGGGTGCTAAAAGTGTGTAGTAGTCTGGAATAACTTTGGATCATGAGTGAATTCCTAGAGTTTCAGGACTTGGGGATATAGATAACTTAAAAAAAACTACAGAGTATTAAGAATGCCAAAGCATTCTCCATAGGAAAAAAATAAATCAGTAGTCTAAAAGAATTAGAAATGGACTGAAGGTCAGGATATTTCCAAGGTGAGGGATATAGATAAAAAAAAAATTAGGATACAAGCCAGGCGCAATGGTGCGTACCTATAATCCCAGCTACTTGGGAGACTGAGGCTAGGAATCATTTGAGTCTGCAGTTTTGAGACTACCCTGGGCAACATAGCGAGACCTAGTCTATATAAAAAAAAAAAAAAAAAAAAAAAGGAGAAAAGAAAATTAGGCATATTGCTCAAGACCTCTGACTTATACTTTGACCATGCTCATCCACTGACCCACACTTTCAGAGGCCCAAGGAGAATGGGAAAATAATGATTTTTCTTGACAACATAGGAATAAACAATTACACACTGTTTTTTCAACTGAACTAGGGACCCAGAGAATCTCTCAAAGTTTTTACAAGCTTTCATATATAAATGTAACTTTGACATATGCAGCCCAATGAAAGAAGCACACCACTTTTTAATTAGCCAGTTCCCCCTCACACAAGCACCTTCTTGTAGCCACATTAAGTAAATCATGTTTGTAGCAGATGGCAAAGGAATAGTATCTATTTCAGGAAACTATCTTTCAATCTTCTTTGCTTTGTGCGTTTAAGCAACTGCCAAATTTATTTTCTACAGAGCATTTTATATCTATTTAATTTTTAAATTCTTTATTTTGAAATATTTAAATTTATAGAAAATCTGCCAAGAAAAGTGTTAATAACTCTTGAATACTCTTCCCCTAGATTCTCTGTCAGTTTTCTATCATATGCATTTTATCGCAATCTCTTCACAGTTATATGTACATGCAAATGAACTTTTGACTGTATTATTACCACCATTTGCGTTGTTGTACTTTTTAAAAGAAAGTTGCACATACCATAACTATGCTATTTTTTGATGTATGTGCTATGAACAGACATTCTCTTACATACCAATCATAGAACTAAGACCATATTCAGTAAGTTGCACTTTCATATATATCACCCTCTAATGTTAAGTCCATATTCAATTTCATCAGTTTTCCCAACAATACCCTTCATGTAGCTTTTTTCCCTTCTGATGCATTGCTTTGTACTTAGTTGTTATTATATGAGATATTTGATATTCCTCTTACTATCTCTGCAGTTGGTATTTATGTTAAGAGAATAGTAATTGTTTATTTTCCTGAAGCCACGAAGTACCTGTTGCATTATATAGAGCAAAGAGAGGACAAAAATGTAAAGATGACATTTTTTATCTTGTTATCTTTTGGGAAGACAATATTTCTGTTCATAAAATGTCTAGAATAGCTTCATAGCTATACTCAGTCTATTATGAAATAAGGTGTATAAGTGCTGAGGGGATTTGGAGAGGAAAGAAAAGCTTAGAGAGAAGGAAGGAAGGGGAAATGAGAGAAGGGAGGGGAGAAGAGAGAGGGAGGATTTAAGGGAAGGGGGGAAAAAGCATAACAGAGTCCAAGTTAAGCTCTACCTCTCCATGTTGGGCCCTACGTTTTTCTGTTGGTGAGTAGAGAGATGAAATCATCCAGGGGGGATTTAATTTTTTGTTCAATAAGTCTATAAGTGTTACGTGACCATTCATTAGATCACGATATCTCAACTTTAGTACTATTGCCATTTTGGTTTGGGGATAATTTTGATATTTTTGTAATTCTTTGTTATGGAACTCTCCTGAATATTAAAGATTTTTAGCAGCATCTCTTGCCTCTACTCTTTAAATGCCAATGACATCCCCCTTGTGCCAAGAAATATGTGTCTCTAGAGACTGTCAAGTGCCCTGTGGGGGCATGGTAAAATCAACCATAAAGAACCACCTTCTTGGACTGGGCTAATTTTCTAATTTACTTATGATGGTGCTCAAGAACCACATCTGCCCAGAGAAGATAAGCTATAGAAAAGAGGTTAGCATATCAAAGCAGTATATTTCTACAGATTTGTTAAGCTGCATTTCAAAGCTCAAAGACCTAGTTGACCAATATAAAACACAGACAAATTCAGCAGGTATGCAATTAATTTCAGAAGATTTCTTCTTTTTATTTATTCAAGGAGAAAGATCATTGACAGTTTTGAGTTTAGTAGTCAGTCAGATGAAGGCAGTCCACAACTCACCAACAACATGAAAAGTTTGAGAATATGTAGAGAAACTTTTTTTTTTTTTTTCAGACTGTCTCACTTTGTTCCCCAGGGAACTGCAGGCTCACGTTGCCTGGGGTACCATGGACTCAGGTGATCTCCAGGCTCAGCTTCCCAGGAAGCTGGGATTACAGGCATGCACCACGACCCAGCTATTTTTTGAGACTAGGTCGCGCTATGTTGCCCTGGGTGGGTCTCGAAACCACGGACTCAAGCTATTCAAATCTCAGCCTCGTTTAGTAGGCTGCGATTAAACACACAAGCCACCGTACAGGGCTGACCCCCGTTTATTTTTTTGAGATGAGGTCTCGCAATTTTTGCCTGTCTAACTGCAGGCTCATGTTGCCCAGGGAATCAGACTCAAGCAGTCTCCAGCCTCAGCTTTCCAGGTAGCTGGGATTAAAGGCGTGCACCATCACACCCAGCTATATTTTTTGGAACTAGGTCTCCATGCATGCCTCTGGAGAGACTAGAACTGTGATCCTTGGCCCTGACCGCGGCTTCCTAGGCTGCTGCTAACAGGCATGTGTCACCATGCCTGGCCGGCAGACACCTGTTTTAATGCATTGGAAATTGACTCAGTCTGTGAAGAAAATAGAAGTTTGACTATGTTAAACTATAAAAGATGCATTTTTGTTCCTACAAAGCTACATTGTGGGAGGGAAAAAGTCATTTTTTTTTTACTTGTCTTTGTCAGACAAGAAAGATGAAAAAATTGAGCATGTAAAATCACTACACTTTGGGTGTGGGATATTAGTAGAGAGGGAAGCTGTGCCTATGTGGGGGCAGGGAGTATAGAACTCTCTGTACCTTCCATTCAATTTAAAACTGTTCTTAAAAAAATAGTCTATTGAAAAAAATTAACATTTGCTAAGATGCTAATGCTAAGTTTGGTGGATTCTAATCACATTTCTCAAATTCTATTTCATATGACATTTGCATACATAACAATCTAAAAAAGGAGGCTGTTTCAGTGATAACAGTTCCTCCAAGAAGTCATTAATGAGGCAAACTGGCAAGGGGGAAAAGCTGAAGTTAAAGTTATTCTGAAATGAGGATTTGCTAAGAGTTTTGGCTGTCTAGTGTTCTAACTGCCCACAAATTCCTAATTTTAAAAGTACCTATTTTATATGTTAATTGAATTGCCATTTTAAGCCCTTGAAAGTACAATAAAAAGGACTTTGGAAGGTGAAGCAGTACTCTAGGTATTTTTAATTTTGTAAGAGTTAGCTTTTAAAATCTAGCCTTCTGATATTCATATACACAATAGCTCACTGATTAAGTGAATGATATCTAGGTATTTATGTGTCCCTTATGAAACAAATAAATGATATTTTTAACACGATTTATATTCTGCTTCCAACTGAAATGCTTTTTATCCCTATTGCAATACCCTACCATTAGTCAACTCATCACATTGCCCAGCTTGAAACAAGCAAGCACTCTCCTCCGGTTTGTTGTCCATAAATTCTATTCTATGCCTCAATATGCTTCCAGACTGAAATGATTAACTGCTAGTTTTATTTCAGATATTCTCTAGTGGCTCTTATAGAACACATAAATTAGGCTTTAGTAATATTATTGTATACTTCCTGTTCTATATGACGTTCTACACACTCAACTGATTCATTCAAAAAATAATTACATTTTCCCAGGTATTCTTTTTTGGCACTAGAGGTATGCAGATAAGGATGATATTTAATACTCTTTGTGTAAAAATCTCATTCAATTTGTTAAGTACTATTTTCAAAATCTATATTAATTTATTCTATTTTCCCACCTTTTTAGGACACCTTGGTCGAGTCTAAGTTACCATCTCGCTCAAGATTTCCACAGTAACCTTCAGATTTCTCCCTTCTTTATGCATTTTCCTTTTTATTTTTATTTTAAAGAGTCAGAAGAGTCTTTGAAAGAAATATCAGCCAGAAGAGTCTTTGAAAGAAATATCACCCAGAATATCCTGCTTTAAACTGATTAATAACTTCTCATTGTTCTAAGAAAGAAACTGAAACTTTATTTCATGAGCTGGAACTCTGCAAGTTAGCCAACATTTCCTGACTACTTTATTTCCATCTCATGCTTCTTGTCCACCAAGGCTCTTGCCACACTTGGTCTTTTTTAAATTCACCTGTTTCCTCCATCATTTTGCTTTTGACACCTGTGTCACTTAGCAATTCAGCCTCAGTCTTCAGAACAAAGGTCACCTCCTTAGAAAGGCAGGATAGATCTTTAAAAATAGACCTCCCCTAATTAGTATCACATTTCCACATTGTTTTTTCTTTCCTTTAGAGTCCTTATCACAATCTGTATTTACTCTTTCAAGAATTTGTTTCCTTATTGTTATCTACTTCTCCCCTGTAAAATGAGGCCTTCATTGGTTTTGTTTAGGGGATGGCCTCAGTTATTTAAGGTGCTCAAAATTAAAAAATCTTTTCTCTTAGGATTCCTAATATTCATTTGAAGAATATTTTTTTGAATTTACTAATGGGGGGAGGGGTTCTTTCATGGCTCTACAATGTAATAAGCCTCCCTCTACCTTACAGATGGATTGCAAATGTCTGCATAAATTGAATTTCCATGATATGAATTACTAAACTTGGACAATGCATAGTAAGGGCACTACTCATGACACTTTCTACTTATAATCTGAATCCACCCAGGTTTTCAAGCTGATGTAAGTTCATGGTAGTAACTTCTAGCTGACTGGCTTGTGCTCTTATACAAACATAATGCTGGATCTCATGCCCTGAAAGATCTCCTATTTGCCATTCAGTGATTTCTGGAGTCTCTAGAGGCTTTATATATATGTTTACATAAAAGCGTTCCCAAACCCCCATTTTTTTAATTTAAGAAATTTTCACTAAAGCAAAATTCATGTAATGTAAAATAAACCATTTCAAAGAGAACAATTTGCATTTAGTACACCCACAATATTTATTATACAATAACTTCTCCCATCTAATTCCAAAACTGATTCATAATCCCAAAGGGCACCCTATACTCACAAAGCAGTTGTTTTCCATTTTTTTTCTCTCCAGTCACTGGATAGCACCAATTTATGTCTTGCATCTAAGAGTTAGGGATTTAGCAATTCTGATTTTTTATATAGATGGGACCCTTTTTATCTGTCTGACTTCTTACAGTACACATAACATTTTCAAGGTATATCTGTGTTGTTTCATGAGTTGGTGCTTCATTCCTTTGCATGACTAAATAGTATCCCATTATATGCATATATACCAAAATTTATCTATTTTTTCATTGATAGACATTTGAATTGTGCTATGGTATGGATGCTTGTGTTCTTCACTCACCTCTTCCCCCCAAGTCATGTGTTGAAATCCTAATGGTCAATGTGATGGCATCAGTTGGTAGGGTCTTTGAGAAAAGCTTGTCATGAGAGTAGAAACCTTTACTCCTTTCATTTAGGAGCAAATGATACCGCTTCTCTAGAGGAAGCCAGCAAGCCACCATGCTGAGGACAAAGACCTTTGAGACTGCCTACCTGGGAAGGAACTGATATCTATTGTCAACAACTTGCAAGAAAATGAATTCTCTTGCCAGTAGCCATGTGAGTGAACTATCTTAGAAATAGATCCTCCAGGCCCTGCCATGCACGTCTTTAGATGATGCCAGCTCCAACCAGCAGCTTGATGGCAACCTCAGGTGAAAACCCTAAGCCAGAACAACAGCTAAGCCACTACAAAATTCTTGACCCACAGAAACTGCAACTTTAGCCTGCTGTTTTAGAACATTTATAATATAGCAATGTAAAATTAGTATATATATATATATATATATATATATATATATATATATATATATATATATATATATATACTGACTGAGCTAAATTTGTAGGAGCCAAACAAAAATCACATCATTATTCTTTCAGGCATTCTCCCATATCAATTTGCTTTCTCTTTGTTCTTTGCTACCCCAGTACAAAATAGCAGGCATGTTGCTTAGCTTTCTAAGACAATTTTAGATATTAAAAAGTGCATTTTACTCTAATAATAATATAACTGTTCTTACTCAATTTAATTTCACTCTTCTTCCATTCAAGGGCTTTTTCAGACCTAAAAGCCTGGAACTAGGGAGAAATTTGTTTGGTATATGTCCCCTGCTCTATTCTCTCAACAACTCACTAGGCTGTCTGATGCCTCCGCTCATAGGGAATAGGTAGAGGAAGAAAGCTGGGTAAGGGACAGAAGAGGTATTACTTCACTGATTTCATGTAACCTGACATTTGTGTTTTCTGGGAGTAATATGGGGTTATGCTGAAATTTACCTAACTCACAACAGCTAATTGTACAATTATTAGGATATTGATATGGTTGTAAAATCCAGCCATTATAAAATTAAATTATATATATAGATTCATAATAAGTGCATGGAAAATAAGGGTAAGAAATATACACTTTGCTATTATTTCCTTTTTCCTCTTGATTTTAATTGAAATGACATTGGTTTTTAATATTATATAGATTTCAGGTATGCATAATTATACAAATAACATCTGTAATAGAGTACACATGTTCCCTACTATAGTTCTGTATATTCTTGTCTTGTACCTATGTCTACTGTATCTGCCTGGAGGAACTTAATGGTGTTCTTCTATACAGCTGCTTAAAGCTCCATGTTGAGTGATGTCACATTTGTAGTTTGAAGGTGACGATTATAGGAGTCAGAAACCACGGAAGTCTGGAAGTCAAAATCACTATTATTTTTTTTTTAAATATGGTGGTTAGAACAGCTTTGCCAGAATGTCATTGCAACTATAGATCTTTTTTTTTTTTAATTTTATTTTTTGTTTAGAACAGCTATGAGGAAGCATTTATTAAGGAGAAAAGAAGAGATGCAGAAACAAAATGGGGCAACCAGGTCCACAGAACAAGAAGACAAAATCCTGATCTTTATTCTAATAGAATGTTCTGGGAAATGTTTCCTGTAGCTCCCTTGGCATGGCCCTGTCTCATCAGCCTGATCAGCTATAAATTTCTCCTGAGAAGTTCTCATTCCCTCTAGGCAACCCTGGTAGATAGAGTACCTAAGAAACTCAACATGTCTCTTTTGTATGAGGTCCACTTCTGGCATGAGAAACTCATCTTCATAGGCTATGCCTGGAAATACAAGCCATTCTCAACAGCGACTTCTTTCCATATCTGGTCCTTAAACTCAAGAGAACATGCGTCAACCTCTTTAAATGTTGTCTTGAAGTGTCTGCTTCTCCCTTTTCTGGACTAACAGGAAGGAGAAGCTCATTTACCTAATCTCTATAAGAGTACAGATGGGGATATTCAGGTCATGTGACAATGCATTCAAACAAACTCACACAATCCTATCTTTTGCTTTTTATGAATTCTTTATCAATACACAGTCTATTTACCAGTGGTGTGCTGATGATAACACTAGATGAAGATGCACCTTTTATACATCCCATGTAGATACCTTAGTTTACAACAAGGGTATCTTTTCTACCTATTGTTTATTCTGTTTTGGGGCTTTGTTCTAAGCAGAAGTCACTAGGAAGAGTCATATCTCACCTGTTATTCACATCATAATTTTAGACTGTGTCTTTTCAAATTTTGTTACTTGGGAGTTGGGGCAACCTGAGGTGCCTGTGGGCCACATAGACTGAGCAAGGATTCCAGGGACAGTGAAGTTCAGGCTGGTTTGTTTATTTAGTACTTACAGCAGGCAGGTACTCAAGTGCTAGAATAAATGATGAGAGAAAAGAGACAAGGTTGTAGTCAATGAGTGGTATCAGAAACAGAAGACAAGATGGAAAATGTGAGAACTTAGACACTGAGCATGTTAAGATCACAGTGGTTAAGTGGATGTGACTGTCAATGTGCTCATTATCAAGCTCTAGCTTGCTGGTACAGGCCATTCAGCTGACAGGGGGCTGGTGAGATAGTTGAAAACAGCATAGGTATGAACGGCACCACTTAAAATTATTCAAAGCAATTAGATGGACCTGCTATTTTCTTTTTCAGTTTCTTGCCAATTATGCCCTCAGCAGTAATATACATGAGGAAATAATAGTCAAGTGAGAACATTTTCAAAATAATCATCAGTTTGGTGTCCAGTATGGTACAGAGTTAAGGGATACTAGATAAGTACATTATATTCAGTACTTTCTAGCTGAGCACATACTTGTCTTAGAGAATCATTTTTTACCCACAATATGATTTCCTTGTAGGCAGTTCTTATGTCTTAAATAGGTTCCCTACAATACTACTATAGCAATAGACATCAAGTGGATATGCAATAATTTCTGATTTACTAGAAGTGTTTATTTTTTTTCCTTTTTTTTCTTTTTGAGACTAGGTCTCACTATTTTTGGCCATGGAACCGCAGGCTCATATTGCCTGAGGTACCACAGACTCAAGCAATCCCCAGCCTCAGTTTCCCAGGTAGCTGGGATTACAGGCGCGTGCCACCCAGCTATATTTTTTGGGACTAGGTCTCGGGAGGGACTTGAACCACAATCCCTGGCTTCTGCCGCTTCATAGGCTGAAGCTTATAGGCATGCGCCACCATGCCTGGCTTTAGAAGTGTTTCTCATTTAAAAGTATTCAGGTTCCATCACAAAAAAGAAAAAAAAAGTCCTAATTCCATGGCCCATATTTAGAGAATGCGACAACCTCCTCACAGGTTACGTAATCTGTCTTACTCTCAGTTTTTCTCTCCATTCATGCTGTGTTTTGCCAAATCAGTTTATAGCTTGCCTCTAGAACAAACTATTTGTAGCTCATGCAGAAAACCAGATTATGGCAGCCCAAAACCTACTACTTTGGCTAAAGGATAATTTTGAGCTGGAGGCAAGTGAGAATCTATAGATGTAGAAAGAAGCTTTCTTGGATTTACCTTATCTGACTAAATGCAGACATTTCTGAAAAATGAGAACTGTCATAAAGCTCCTTAAGGGAGGTTTTATACCCATGAAGATAATAGAAAGTTAGTGCTAACATGAGCCCACACAAACAAATCTTCATTTCATTAGTTTTCCACTATCTGATGTTCTTCAAAAGTCTAGAATTCTTTTCCTCTGTTTTATCACCTATCTACAAACTGTTTTAAGATGCTGTTATTAGCCATTACAATTACTCTTTACTAAGATTTCTTCCAAATAATGTGTACCATACACTAACAAATTGCCACTTTTATTTTACACAGTTCCAGGCAGAAATCCTAGGAGGTTTAAAAGGAGGGTTAAAAGAATGTTTCATCCCCTATAATCATTATTTTAGGGGAAAAAAATCACTTTTCTCTCCAACACCTCATCAACCCTTACTCATCATTAATGTGAAGTTCAGAAACATTTGTTTTCTAAAATCTTCTTTTTCTACCTGAAGAAATAAACTTTACTCTTGGAACCCTGGTCCATGCCTTTCAAGAGTATCATGAATAATGGACACCAATCATTTTCCTGCAATTTCTCTTCTATGGATATATGGAATGCTTATTAAAATCTTTTGATTTCTCCAATCTGCCTGCAAATCCTTTAAAATTCAGTTCTTGACAGTCTTCAGTAAACTCTTAGTGCCTGTAGATATCTTGGAACATAAGATATCTCTTATCTTGGAACATAAGATATCTCTTATGTTTATACATTCTATAGCATATGGTTTACCACATAATATGCAGGAAGGGTCAAATTCAAAAGCAGTATTTTACATACAGCAATTTAAAAAAATGTGATCTTTAATCCACTAAGCCATTCTTAGATGCAAATAAAACCATATATCTATGAAGAGATCTGCCTGCATCTGGTAGGCACTGCAGAAAATATGATATGCAGTACCAGTGATTTCCTTATTTTCAACCTGACACAGGCAAATATGTGCCTTTAACCAACTACAAAGAATATCTTCCTTCTAGTTAAGACTGCCTCCAGCTTCCCCAGGCCAAAAAACTCCAATCAGGTCATACTTGAAGCCTTTCCTTTATTCTACTAGAAAGCTTTTACAAAACTGCTTTGCCTTTGAGTCTCTGCCAAATGCAAGTGATGGTAACTGATGCTTTGCTATAGTAAGCTCTGAATAAACATTCTTCTCTTTCTCATTTGGGTGTTTTTATCTCCATGCTTTGAATTTTCATAATTGTAATAATTATGTAATTTACAGCTAAAGGCCCTAAAGACTTGATAAATGTCTATACAAAGTCATTTGTAATTTTGATAGGGTTTGAATTTGAAATGTGGTCTTTGATATTAGTATATGGAAGAGTTAGCTAGTGACTGCCCTGCATACACACATGATTTTGCTTTCATATTCACACGGAGGCATATATAATTTACTGGGGACATTACATTCTTTGTATTTTGGGTTTTTTTTTTAAGGTGTCACTTAATACTCCATAAGTAAGGGTCTACTATTGAAAGAGTTCAAAAAGATTTGAAAAGTGAAAATTATTAAGAAATGACTAAGCCTTTTTTAAGCCTGTAAATTAGTAAAATGGAGGTATTCAAACTTAAATTTTGCCCATTTTTTAGTCAACTGACTAAAAATTAAGGTATAAAAAAGTCAAGAGACAGTAGAATATGCTAATTCATTTAATAAATATCAACTACTATCTCTATGCTAGGTACTATTCTAGATGTTAACAAAAATTGTTGCTCTTATGGAACATATACAGAGCATCCTAAAATTAGGGTGGTGTTACAGCCTGATATACCTATTGGAGACTAAAAATAATATCACAATCACATGTAGTAGACCTTACCTAACAATTATTAAATCTTAGCCCATAAATCTTACATATGCTCAACAGCTTACAGTTCGAAAAAAACCATAAAACATAGAATCCATTTTATAGTAAAAAGTGTTGAACATCTCATGTAACTTATTGAATAACTGAAAGTGAAAACATTCTAGAGTGTTGTTTATCCTCTTGATCTTGTGATTGACTTAGAGCTGTTGTTTACTGTTGCTGCTGAGACAGTAAACAAACAATATCAGGGAATGGTTTCTACTGAATACTTTTGTACCATTATAAAATTGGAAAAATCATGAGTGTAACTGAAAATTTAGACAGCTGGGAATTGGTGTCAAGGGAAAGATAAATGATTGTAAGACTTAGTCGCAAAGAGGTAAGATTTTTGTACCAAATTAGGAAGCAGTTTTCCAGATTCTGAAGTTACTGAGGTTTTAGAATTGGGCAAGATACGTATAAGACAAAAGAAAAGGATGACTGTAGATAAGACGGTGCTGAAGGTTGTGTCCAGGAAAGGTGGACACCAGGGCTGCAAGAAGCAGGTTTATTAGTACTGGTACTGACTCAGTGGGTACATATCCAAAGGCTGAGTGACCCTAACAGGGAGTTAAAGGTTTATGTACACTTTTCATGCTCTGGTGTTCCAGGTGGGCTATCATTGGTTGTTGTACATGATAGAATGCGGAAGATTCAAGGAGAAACTGGGCTGCATACCAGGAAACTGAGTCAGTAAGTCACCATTGTTTATCTTGATGCCTGGGCTGTAATTCTTAGGTCACTGTTCTTCAGCATATTTCAGGTGACCATGCTTGACCTGGTCATCATACTTCAATGCCACAGCACAGAAACCACGCTAAGGCCTGTTATCACAAAGCAGTCTAGTGGAATTTCCCTTTAGGAAGGTTGGGGAAAAATGTTAAAGATTAAACTAAAATTAGACACTACTTGAGATGACCTACTTAGAATTACTTTATCCATTAGAATGATGCATCATTTGTTCTTTAGTAAATGTGTTAGTGGCAATAGTAGTTAACTTAAGTTTATATACAAAGTACATTTGCATCATTTCCAACAAAAGTTAAAGACAGGAATAATTGGTCCTCAAATAATTTGATTTATATCTGCAACCAAGTTTTAATAAAATAGTAATTTAAAGTAAATTGTTAAAATTTTTCTGCTTTGGAAGAAGAAGAAATCAAAAAAACCATTCCACTTACCATAGCACCAAAACAAATTAAATACTTGGGAATAAACCTAACAAAACACCTGAAAGAACTATATAAAGAAAACTTTAAAGCATTACTAAAAGAGATAGTAGAGGACATAAAGAAATGGAAAGACATTCCCTGCTCATGTATTGGAAGAATTAACATCATCAAGATGACCATCTTACCAAAAGCAATCTACAGATTCAATGCAATCCCTATACAAATTCCAATGACATTCTTTGAAGAGATAGAACAAAAATAACTGGAATTCATATGGAATAACAAAAGACATTAAATATCAAAAAGCCTCCTGACCAGAAAAAAAAAAAGATAAAACGGAGGTATTAATATTCCAGATTTCAAATTATACTACAAAGCCATAGTGATAAAAACAGCTTGGTACTGGTACAAAAACAGACAATCAGATCAATAGAACAGAATTGAGTGCCCTGAAATAAAACCACACATATACAGTCAACTAATCTTTGACAAAGGAGTGAAAAACTTATGGTGGAACAAGGATAGCATCTTCAATAAGTGGTGCTGGGAAAACTGGAATAAGATATGCCAAAAAATGGACTAGGTCAACACCCTCACACCTTGTACTAAAACCAACTCATAATAGATAAAAGACTTGGAAGTAAGGCCTGTAACCATAAAACACAAAGAGGAAACCTTGGGAAAAAGCTTCCACAAATTACAATTTAGAAATTCCTTCCTGGACACATCTAGAGCTGGCAAAAAAATAAAGGAAAACATAAACAGATGGGACTACATCAAACTAAAAAGCTTCTGTACAGCAAAAGAGACAACACACAAAAACAAAAAGCACAAACAAATGGACAAAAATGTTTTGCCCTCCACAAAAGTGACAAGGGTTTAATAAGAAAGATCCACAAGGAACTCACATAACTTAGTAAAAACAAAACAAGAAGCCCAGTCAAATAATGGGGAGAACTAAATAGGCATTTCTCCAAAGAGGAAATACAAATGGCCAACAAGCACATGAAAATATGCTCAATGTCGTTAGTAATCCGGGAAATGCAAATAAAAACCACAATAATACCACCTGACACCAGTTAAGAATGGCCCACATCAAAAAATCGGATAGCAACAAGTGGATACAGAGAAAAAGGAACACTCTTACACTGCTGGTGGGAATGTCAACTGGTCCAGTCACTATGGAAAGCAGTGTGGAGAACCCTCAAACTAATGAAAATGTAACTACCATTTGACCCAGCAATCGCTCTTCTGGGAATCTATCCAAAGGAGACTTCAATGCTTATACAAAGGGACACCCGTACTCTGGTGTTTATTGCAGCGCTATTTATAATTGCAAGGTCATGGAAACAACCTCAATGTCCCAAAACAGATGAATGGATGAAAAAGATGTAGTTTATGTACACAATGGAACATTAGTCATCAATTAAAAATAACAGATTTGATGAATTTATGATAACACGGATGTACCTAGAAGAAATCATATTAGCAGAAACAAGTCAGAAAGAAAAAGACAGAAACCAAATGGTTTCACTAATACATGGGCAAGAGGAAAAACAAGCAAAAGACCAGAAGGTAAAGTCCAAATAAGCTAATAGCCAAACTAAAGACCACAACTGGGAGGGTAAGGGAGGGGGGGAAATGGGAGGGAGTTGTCAGAGAGTGAAGGTGGTGGGTGGTCCCCTGGGAATACAAAGATGTGAAACACATATGAACAAGCAAATAAATAATTTTTTTCTACTTTGCAAAATGTTTCTCAGTGATATATTATAGGCACATAATGCTGATAATTTGTTAGAAAATGACTAGAGCAACGCAAAAGATGTCTACTTGCATTGTTTTATTAGATGTTTGAATATATGCCCGATATCAACAAGATTTAAAAGTAAACTCAGCTATGAAAGAAAATTTATTTTTCGGATTATCTGAATAGATGTCAAAAATGCACCGATGGTAGAAAACTGCAGGTAAGTTACAGAACCCTTTAACCCTATTTTTTGTTTTCTAAATACAAGCCAGGGCACTGACCAAAACTTTCCCACCATGGAGTATTTAAAAGATGACTAAGAATGCATCTACATAGTTTAATAATTACTAACATTTATGAAGTTCTTACTGATATGAACTGACCAAAGCCAGTCACATTTGTAAACTCAAGTAATCGCGGCATATACACAAAAGCCAAACGAGGTAGATACTACCATTTACACCACCATTTATAGAGAGGAAACGGGAAGCCAGCGAGCTTGAAGTAGCTTGTCCTACGGATACAGTTACCAACAAAAGGAGCTGGGACATTTACAATCAAAAGGATTCAGACAGCAAAGGTTACTGATGCCTTTGCTTTTCAGTCCTCTCTCCTCTGAGAAAAGGCTATAAAATTCCGCTTCGGACTTCGGAAGAAGTCCCCAGTTTTCCTTACATGCGCGGGGCCATCTGGAGGCTCGGCCATCTCCCTAATCTTTAGCTCTGCCCCAACCACCCACACCCACTTCCCGCTTCTTCAACCGCGCCCTGCTTTACTTTCTGGATCTCCTCTCCTCTCCGGCGACTCATCCGCGCCCACTCACTGGGTTCCCAGCTCCCAAAGTACCCAACTCAGCGCCGCCGAGTCACCCTGGAAACGAACCCCCAAGCCGTGCTGTCGCGCGGTGCGACGTCACCCGTGCGCGCCGCCGTCAGACCGGGGGCGGGGCCGCAGGAGAGTGCTGGCCGGCCGGGGGCGGGGCCGGGGCCGGGGCCAGAGTCCAGCTCCAGGCCTCCGCGGCCATAGCTGCCTGCGCGATCTTTACCCAGTCCGCTCACGCCCTCCTGGGTCGCGTGGAGTCAGGTGGCGTCGGCAGCGTGTCCCGGAGGGCCACCGTGGCTTCAGCGGCTAGATCTCCAGCGCAGCGCAATGCCAGGCGCCGCGACAGCGCTTTGAGGCCGTGACCGTGGCGCTGGGCGGCGGCGGGTCCGGGCCGAGTAAGCTCATGGTGCCGCCACGACGCCATCGCGGGGCAGGAAGGCCAGGTACGCAGGCAGGGGAAGTTCCCCAAGTCACCCGGAGCCCAAATCGGGGTCAAATGGCAGCAGACATCCCCCTCTTGCTTCTTGTGGCGGTTGAGGTGTCATTGACTTCAATGGTGACTATCTCTATGGGCGGAGTGAGGGGGGGGGGAGGCTGACAGGGGCGTGTGAGCTCTCTCCTAACTAGCAACTGAGGAAGCGGCCGGGGCTTGTGCGCTGCTGCGTCAGGGCTTTATCTTACTTGGGAGGCGTCGCTAGCTTTGCTATTTCTGCCTTCCAAAAGAAGTGTGGAGGGTTCTCTTTAACAGCGGTTTCCTCACTGAACTAGTTCGCTCTTAAATGACCATGTAGTGACAGACGTGTGTAGGGCTGCGTGGAGGATACGTTCCTTCTGTCACGGGAGGTGATTGCAAAGGTGCCCCTGGTCTCAGAACACATCACTTCCTCTGAAATAACCAAACTACAGTGGAGGAGATCTGGGACTGAAAAAACACCTGGATACAGGCGCTTGTGTCTAGACACACTACCCCTGGGATAGAGTTCTCTGGCGGGGAGAGGCGACTGGAGTTCTGTTTTTATGGAATTCGGAGGAACCCCTTTCCAGTAATGAACTATTCTTAAATATGTCGTTTGTTGAGTATTGCAGATGCTTGTAGGTTTTTTCCTGTACCTCTGAGTATAATGTGAAGTATACAGTAGGTAACACTAAAGTTTAAAGTTTCACTGATAATGAACAGCTTTGATAGTTTTAATTTGCTTTCATCTTGAAGATGAAGAGTAAAATACGATGTGATGAATCTTATTTTGAGTATTTCATATTTTCCTACGCATTTTTTGTCCCATTTAGGTGCACTGAGTCCTTCACCTTTTAGACTCAGCTCAGTCAAGTTTTCAGGCTTGGCTCTTGAAGATCTCAGAAAGGCCATTAAAATAAGGTAAAATTTGCACTTTTAACTTGCTGTGTGATTTTCAGACTCATTTTCTTTAGCTAGCACACATCATATTTTTCCTTATACTGATTTTTTCATTTTTATATTTTGATTGTTCAAAAATCCTCTCTAATGTGCTCTGTATTTTCTAAAAAACAGACTACAAATGGTGTGTGTATTTATCATGAACCGAATGAATTCCCAGAGCAGTGGTTTCACTCAGCGCAGGCGAATGGCTCTTGGGATTGTTATTCTGCTACTTGTTGATGTGATATGGGTTGCATCTTCAGAACTTACTTCGGTATGTAATTCTTGACTAGGAATGATGTTTTATAGTAATTTAATAACTTATCTACAAATTATATTTAGAATTTGTAGTATTATTTTAAAGTATCTCTAGCCATTACTATCTCTCATGATTAATTAAAGCAGTGTTATGAATATTGTTGAATTGTTTTCTTTCATTTTAGTTTCAATTCAAGATGAAATTGAAAAGTATACTCTTGTGTAACTTAATAGTTTTCTTGTATCTTTCAGTCAGGTTTATTTAGAAAGTGAGGTTATAAACAGATAGTCTAAATAGTGTTTTTTTTTCCTCCTAAATTCAAGTTTATTTCTCTATAAATGCTATTTTTTAGTGGAACAACCATATGGAACCCAAAATCATTTGCCACCATTTAGTGGAAAATAAGACTGTTTTTGTTCTAATGAGTGAAGTGATCAGTTTTTGTGTATATATCCCTATTTGTGTACATATCTGGGTGCTTGTGCATGTACATTAATTTATTAGCTGATTGAGACATGGTGAAGTGCACGTTAAGCAGTGATTACTTTTAGTTGAATTTTTTGTCTTTATTGGATAACCTATTGGTAGTAGTGTGATATTTTGAGTTCAGGAAACTGATTTTCCTTTCCATTTGTAAACTTGGTTCTGGTTGGTTTCTGATCCCTATAAAAGATAAGCATCTTTTATTTTCAGAAATTCCTGCATCTCAATTCACATGTTACGGTCTTAAGGCTAACATATGATAGGAAGTTAGCATTATAAAGTGACCTTTAAATCTCAGAAATGGCTAGTCATCTCATCATAACTAATAGTTGAGATTATATACAATGAATAAATAAATTTTTAGAATTAGACTCTGGAATACAACAGGCCATTATTTTTCACTATTCTGTCATCTTTCACTTTACTTGCTTTTTTAGATAACAATTTTTTTTGTTTAACCACAAAGCCATCCTTTAATGTTGACAGAAAAAAAAAACTATTAATTTTTTGTTTTTAATAAATAAAATTACTTAAATCATTTTATTTCAAAATAAAGTTATTATTTATCAGATAGTGAAATTTAGGGCAAGAGAACACTTGATTAAAATCATTTTATTATAGGAATTTTTTAATATATGCAAAGTAGAGAGGATGTTATAATGGATCTCTATGTATCCATCACTTGCCTTTAACAGTTACCAAATTTTTCCAGTTTTATTAACCTTTCCTCAAATATTTTTTTAAGAATTTTTTTAAGCAGATTCTAGTTACTAGTTTTTTAACCTGTTAATCCTTTCATGTTCTTAAACTGTGAAGGTCTCCTAATTTTTTAAAATATAATCTCTAGTCACTAACAAAATAATTTATCAAAATCTTCTGAAAAACGATCCATATTCAGATATTCCTGATTGTGTCAAGGACATCTTTCAAGGTTAAAATCTAAAAAAAGTTCACACTCTGCCTTGTATTGTTTAAGTCATCTTTATTTCTTTACTGTGTCCTCTCTCTCCCCTTTTTATGGGTCCAGCACACTTCCGCTGCATTACTCTGCTACATTCTTCCCTTTTAGCTGTGACCTGGTCGATTTGTTGAGGAGAGTGGATCAATGCTCCTGTAGGATATATTTTACATTGGCTCACTTTATTTAAGCTGCTATGACAAGAATGAAACTGGGTGACTTGAACAACACACATTTATTTCTTACACTTCTGGAGATCAGGAGAGTTGCTGGCAGGCTCAGGGGACCTGCATCCTGGTTCTTAATGTCAATCTTACTGTATACTCACAAGGTAAAAAGCTAGAGGGCTCTTTCATGACTTCTTTTATTAGAGTTCTAAGCTTATTCATGAGGATTTTACCCTCCTGACTTAATCACATCCTGAAAGCCCCCCATTTTACCCCATCACATTGTGGGTAAATTTTTTTTTTATCTTGTGTACACACATATTTCGTACATAACACATTCTAGATTTATAACTTTCATGGGATATCATTTAAATCATTCCTCTTTCTTATTTCCTATAAGAAGGTAGATGTTAAATTTACAGGTTCAATTATATGGGAAAAAAATACCTTGGTGGTACTGGGTACTTCCTATAACATCAAACTATGATGCACATAATGGCCATAAGTCTTCCTTTGGGTGATAGCAATTTGAATACTGTAATGTTGCTCATCAGTCTTTGGGTTATAATTGAATATCCATGTGATTATTACCCAAATAGAGTATCTTTAAGGATAATAAAATGGTGATTTTTCTAAGGGTTATTCTTTGTATATTAATTAGCTGAAATACTCAAGGGGAGCTTTTCCACACTACTGTTTGGTTATCCTGAAACTTGGTTCATGTAGGACAGGTTGGATAAATTTTG